>JAMAHF010000124.1:0-53542 GCA_023627405.1 Penicillium sp. S1316
AGTTTATTGAATTTAAAAGTCGGTGTATCGATATCGGTCGTCAGGTGGAGACGATCGTCAGGTGATCACCCACGGTACTCATCACCCACCATCTTTCCACTGGTGATGGTTCATCAAGTACGCACATTCTCAACCTTCCAAGTTCCAACCACACCATGGCGCACCACCTCCCCGTTGAGCTATGGATGGAGGTTGCCTCCTACCTAGAGGATGAAGCTTTCTCTCTTCCCATATACGCCAGGGTTTGCCGTCAATGGCAGCCAGTGTTCGAGCGACTGATCTACCGACAACTCAAAGTTGAAAGCGAGGAGGGAGCCCAGATGGAGAAAGGGGCCATATCCTTGTCGCAGTTCCAGGCTCTCATGTCTGGGCCATCCCAGCACCGCCGGCTCCTTCTTCGCCGGTTGCACTATACAATCACCACACCCTATGAGATCGAGGATTATCGAGCCATGAAGCTCGAGGACCAACGGTACAGCGAGAAAAACCCTGTTAGAGACGCAAACAACGAGGCATTTAGTAAGGGGATATGCGCCCTATTTAACATTTTAGAAACCTGGGATTCAGATCTTAAGCTTACTTTGGCTATCATTGTCCAGGGTCGGGACTTAACCCTGGAACCAGAGACAAAAGAAGCGGAGGATCTGGGTCGGTGGCAGACAGTCCTGGATGGCGAACAGTGGGTTATTCCTCCATATCACGCACGCTTTCCCGATGAGGGCCCAGCCATTCCAAGAGTTTCCTGCGTGGATGAGCTATTGTTCGAGAAAAACTATTCATACCAAGGTGTCTGGAGCGGCGCTGCGGTCCAGATCGCAGAACACTGCGTTGCGTTGCGGAGGCTGTACCTGGACTTGGAGGAGTTGGTGCGTCCAGATCATCTTACCTATATTCTAGAACGACGGCAAGGTAGGTAGCGCATATCCCCTCTTCCCTAGGCGTTTCTTGGCTTAAATAGCTAATAATGGTACCAGCATTGGCATCTGCCTTTCCAACCCTTCCTTCCACGCTCAGGTCATTCGAGCTACGCATTAACCCGGATGAACCTTGGTCGAACATGCTTCCGGCCTTGGATCTCCTAGCTGGCAAAAGTTTCGACGATTTCTCATCAAACCTGCGCAACCTGTCCCTGAACCTTAGAGACCTAGAGTTGACAATGGTCCCTGTGGAGTTGGACTTCCTTTTCCCATTAGATCAAAATGGCAACCCTACACCTGAGACATTATCCCTTCACTGGCCCCATCTGGAGTCCCTCAGTGTAAAAGCACTCCCAATGTGCTTACTTTCTGGTATAAGTGGCCCCCGGCTGTCCTTCCTTCCTTACGGCCCGCGAGTGAGGCTTCGTTATTACGCCAATAAGCACTTCTAACAGACAGAAACAGGCGAATGGCTATTCGATCACGACAACGCGGAAAACCTCCCTGACCCAGCAACTATGACCGCCTCCGCCTTTTTCGAAACCCAACTCATGATCGAGGAAACGGAATATTTCCGCAGCGTGATGCGAATTGAGCACTTCCATCGGTTCTATAGCTCGGTCGGCTATGCAGCGCAGCGTATGCCGTGTTTAAAGACAATAAGAATCAGCATGGTAGAGACGCCCGATACCCAACTTAAATTCACCAGTGGCAGAGGTGCGGTAGCAAAAGGCTTGATAGAGAATAACAACAACAAAAACAACAACAACAACAAGCCCACTTTGTCATTCGATTCCCAGTCAGGGTATATGCCCGACGAGCGGGTTGCGGCTGCTTGGAGGTTTCGCTTGGATGATTTGGAGGTGGAGGATCTGGGAGGGGATGATGTGTTCCATGAGGTCTACGTGAAAGTGGCGCTGGATCGATTTCCTGTGGATCAGTAAACAAAAGTCAATATGATCTCCCCAGACTTTTGACGGCGAGTCAGCGTGCATTCTCTATTATCTACACCTGGGTGAGCGTGCGCATAGCTGGCCTACATACGACAAGCAAGTTGTGACTCAAGGGAAGCGGGGTCACATCGCCCAGAGCATTCTGGACCTCAGTAGCTATTATTTTCAGCGTCAATCTCACAGCTCCTCACATACTAGTTGTAAATTAGGTAGTCACTTTCGACCTCTGTATACAGTGTACAGGGTGTTACTGCCCGGCGCCTGACCTCCGCTGATCGCAACGACCAGCTCACCGGCAATCGACCTAACCACCCGGAGACTGTGACTTCAATAGAACAGTCGGAGCACTGCCTGAGTGGCTAGCTCTACTATACAGGGCCAGCGCGGGAATAAAGACTAGACAGCAGATTTTGAAGTAATTGAACTTGCTTCTGGAAAGCCAATTATACCTCTAGCATCAGAATGACGCATATTGGGACTTAGAGAAGATAAATGGAAACGGTGACCTTCCAAAGACAGGTGCCTATAATTAGAAATTTGAAAGGGAAATAAAAAGAGCCCAATCAAATATTTAGTAGTATAGAATATTCGGGGCCATTTCATCCATTACCTCTGTTCAATTTATAGTATACTAGTGCAGGACGCCCTGTCTTTTTTTTATGCCAGGATTACGTACTTATATTAGTAAATAAAAGAGTAAAGGAGGTAAGGTAGTCTGTTAGTGACACTAGCACTATCTACAAAGCATCATGTATGTTAGGTATCTACTTTAAGTCAGAGTAGGTTAGACTGCTGACCACTGCAGGAGTAATTCCCGTAATTTTTACAGTCTAAAGCCAAAGCTCTAATTCATGTGGTGATGACAGGGAACAGAGAGGCTATAGTATACATTCACAAACTAGAGCAAAGAGCTTAACTAAGAATCCAGCAGCCACGACCCACCCCAATCGAAGCCCCCTCCTCCTTCTCCCGACCCTGACCTCGAGCCCATCCCCATCCCCATCGCAGCATCCACCCCCTCATCCATCTGCCCCGGATGCGGCACATCCCCCCACGGCCGCGACGCCGCATAATTATCCAGAATACTGCGCAGCGACCCATTGATATCCGACACGCTGCCTTCATGCGTGCGATCAACGACCGGCCCCCACAGCCGACACCACCGCTTATTAAACTCGTCGAAGTACGGCCGCGTCTCGTCGGCAATGTGCGGGATAGGCTCGTCGCCCGTCGCGGTCAGTGGCGGGGGCTGCTGCACGGTATCCTCGGAGAGCTTCTGCAGGGCACGCAGAGCGACGGCGGCCGCGGAGCCACATTGCCGCGTGAGGATGCGCAGGCATGCTTTGAGGATGATTGTGTCCTCGTTGGCGGCGTCCCACATTGCCTCGAAGCGGCATGCGCGGATGAGCACGGAGCCGGCGCACAGCGCGAAGAAGGTAAAGGGTGGTCCTAGACGGCACAGCTCGTCCTTTTCCAGGAAGTCGCGGTAGATGCCGACGATGAAGGAGGCGGCGAGGAGGGCGCGCACGGAGGGTACGGACGTCTGCTGGTGCGGGGCCTCGCTGCCAGACCCTCCTCTTCCCGCCTGTGCGCGGTCGAGCATGATCAGGCTTGCAAAGTAGGTGACCAGCACCTGGCGCGTTTCGAGCGAGTTGCTCTGTGAGGGACCCGAGATTGTGTGTAGCTCGCCCTTGACCCAGCGGAAGAGAGACTTGCCCAGGCTCCATTGCTCCTCGAGGTATAGGTCACGCCGCAGGCATTTGTCGACGATATCTCCGAAGCGTCGACAGAGGGAGACGTAGATGGGGAAGGTCCGCGCTTGGAGATCGTGCTCGGTGAAGTCGTCTAGCGACGGGGGTAGGACATCGCTGTCGCTGGTGTTGATCATTCGGGGGCGGCCGATGCCTGCGGAGTGGAGGCAGTCGCGTGTCTACAGAGTTAGAAGAAACCGGTTATAGAAATGTATGCAGGGGTTAGTTTACCACGAGCGTCCACCATATCCGTCGGCGCAGTCCAGCCTGCGGATCCGTCGCAGCAGGCTGTTTATGCAGCCCGGCCTGAAAGGCGATTGTCTCTGCTGTGCGAAGCCAGAAGGTACTCGTATCAGTTGGCGCAGCCTCGGACCCACCGGGGTTATACCAGTGCAGAAATATCGCGCTGACAACACAGATCAAGGGGTCAGGCTCGCTGGCCAAGAAGAACAGCAGTTTTGCCTTGCGATAGAATTCGGAGGCTGGCCCGTATTCGTTCGGCCGCGCGGCCATCCTGCTCGCCGCGACGAAGATGGACTGGAATAGCAGATGCGGGGTTTTCTCTCTGGTAAGCCACTCCGGGTCGACAATGGGAGTCCAGACGTGGCCGAACTCGAAGAAGGTCGACATCAGCTCGGTCTGAACGGGGTCGGGGGGTAAGGTAAAGGCGCCCTGTTGGGCGAGCAAGTGCTGGTCGGACCGAGGGTTCGGAAGGGGTTCATCTTGGGCTCGACATGGTTTCAGGGCAAAATAGTCTTCGGTCGAGGCGAAAGAGAACGTCTTAGGACCCTCGGTACGAGTTCGTTTGCCTATAGTAGTAGTCGGCGATGAACTGTTCGTGAATAGTTTGCGCTTTCCCCGCGTCTCTGATGAAGTGCGTAGCAGCCGCCCTCGACTACTGGCGGGCCTGCTGCGTCCCTGCTGTCTAGTCCGTTTTTCCTTCAACTGGAGCGCGGAAGCTCGCATTTTAACTGTTGCGATCAGCAGTAAATTTGTTTAGAGATATTTACCTTGATGCTATGGCGGATTATAGGGGCGCTTCGCCGGGTGATGTGGATGCAGTCGTTAGTCAAGGTCATGGTGAGAAGGGGCGACGAAGTCATGTCTGCTGATGGGGAAGATGGCGCATTGAGGAACAAAGAAAACCAGACAAAGAAGGGTTGAGCGTGATGGTTGGCTGTGTATATCTGGGCAGAGTCTCTTTGTCTGACCCACCAGGCAGTGGAATTGAAAATGTTCCTGATGGCGTCTAAAAGTCATCCGGTCTCCGTCTCCAATTTTGGAGGTGCCCCACAGTCGACAAAGATAAGCAGTAGGATTGGAGAGAATGCATTTCCTGTCATGCGAGCCCCCCCATTCTTTCCATGTTTTAGAGCCCGATTTGCCTCTTCTCCCCTTTTTTCTCCTCCCGCGATCGGCTTTGACACACACTTTGCCAAAAGATGTCGCGAATACAGCCGCCAACGCTGGCGGCTTTTCCCTCGGAGATCCTGTTTATCATTGCCCAGTATCTCAATGTCACAGCACTGAATTCGCTGCTTCGGACGTGCCAGCGGTTCTACTGCCTGTTCGACTCGCTCCTCTACGAGCAGGGTCGCAGATATATAAATGTCCCCGACGCCGGAACACCCTTAATTTGGGGCGCGCAGAACAACCAGACGAAAGTTTTGAAACGCCTATTAAAAGGAGGATCGGACTGGCCATCCGACAACCAAAATGGAACAACAGCCCTCCGCGAGGCAATCCTACACGACAACCATAAAGCGCTAGATATCCTACTCGCCGCGGGCGCAGACCTCCTCGTCCAGGACTACGACGGCGACATCGCGCTCCAATTGGCCGCGCGAGCCGGCAAGGACCAGGCCACCCGGCTGCTTATCACAGAGCACCTGAAGCGCCAGGCGTGGTCAGAATTCGATCTCTGGTGGCAGCGCGCCCTGTCCGACGCGATCCGAACCCAGCACGAGACCATCGTCGCCCTGCTCCTCGACGAACGCACGACCATCGCATCCGCGCCGCGGGACACCATCCAGGCCACGGTGCACCTGCTCCTACACTGTGTCGCCGCATGGCACGGCCACTGCGGCATCGTGCAGCTCCTCTGCGACTATGGCGCAGACCCGACCAGCACGGACGGACCGGGGAGCGGAACCCTGCTCCACCCGACCGCGCAACGCGGCCACATCGAGGCTATGAAGCTTGCGCTGCGCTACGGCGCGGATCCGACCGCGTGGGACACGATCGGACAAACGGCGCTGCATGGCGCGGCGGCGCATGGACACCTCGCGGCCATGGCCGTGCTCTTCGAGGCCGGGGTCCCAGTCGATATCTACGCCTCGGGATCTAAGACGCCCTTGATGTCCGCTGCGATGGGTGGGCAGGAGGGCGCAGCGGAGGGACTGTTGGCCCGCGGCGCTGATGCGCGTGCTCGCAGCGATACCGGCTTCAATGCGCTGGACCTTGCGATCCCGCATTACCCGCCACTGACTCTCATCGAGCTGTTATTGAACAACGGGACGGAGGTCTGCCCGCCGGCCAAGGAGGTCCGAATGACAGCGCTACACTGGGCTGCGCGAACGGGGCAGGCGGATATCATTGATCTGCTGCTGCGCGCGGGGGCGCCGGTCGATCGCGTGGACCAGCGCGGTCGATCGGCCCTGCATCTCGCTGTGCGGGAGGTGCATGCGCGTGCGGTGGATGTCCTGCTTGAAGCGGGCGCTGATCCGAATGCGTTGGATGAGACGGATTGCTCGGCTCTTGACCATGCGCGGCTGGCGGGGAGCGGGGAGATCGTGGAAAGGTTGATTGGGGCGGGGGCCGTTGTGAAGAAGCTGGATTTGAAGGAGATGTTGGGCTCTACGTAGTCTGCGACGGAAATAGGCTTGCACATTCTAAGGTAGCGATTGGAGTTGCGGAGTGACTGCGCGAGGAAGTTACCATGCTGGAATCTGAGTCTTTTGGAGTATTTAGACAGAATAGACAAGACAAGACAGGAGACATAGATATTTTTTACTCACGCGATAGTCCAATTCTGCTCCAGAAGCTGTCGACGGAGCAAGGCTACGCACGAGTCTGTAGATGAAGCGGGTCAGCTTCACCTACCGAGCAAAAAACCAAGTACCCTTCTCGTTCTAGTAGGTGAGTAGTGCCTCCCTGAAGTCGTAAGGTGGCTGGGGCAGACCTTTTTCCAACCCATGTTCTCCTGGAACCCTGTTTATCATCAAACATCTATCCAAGAGATTATCAAATGCCTAGGGAAAAAGTGAGCCTATCGTCCAATGTCATCCGATACCTAGTCGGCTACATACGTGTAGGCGCGTTACAGCCTTATTCTGCTCTCCTCCCCTGCAGATTCCACAACAAGCGGGGCTAACCAATGTACGCGCGGCTGAACATAAAACCCAACATCATCGGGCAGCAATCAAGTTGAATCAAACTGATTTCTCAATAAAGGCGACAACACCATGGAACACAACGTGACACGCAATATAAGATGGGTAACAACACACCCGACCAAGGCCCTCTGACATGGGCTCCAAAAGGGCTGCGACTAGCCGCCGAGTCAGAAAGCGACGCCGAGGGCGTGGACCCGATGATGATGGACCAGGAATTGCAAGTTCCGGTAGACGCCGCCGAATTCAGCCACGAAGATGAAGAAGACGAAGATGAAGACGAAGAAATGGAAGAAGAAGAAATGGAGGAAGAAATGAAAGAAGAAGAAGAAGGCGATGAAGGAGACGAAGAAGAGGAAACAGAAAGCAATTCCAGCCGTTCGTCAGTCATGTCTTATCGTGAAGCGCTCCTCAACTTGCCAGCAAGATCTGCACCTCTCAGTCGCGTGGTGGCGTCGTTCCTCCGGCCACCAGCATTGAAGCAAATGCCGTGGCATACACTGGGAAGCTTGCTCTTTCTGCTACGGTTTGGGTCGGCAGCATCGCCTTATCAAGATCCGGCGGTGGTGGCCGCTCTTGATCACACTCAGAAGTCGGTTCTTACTCTCCTGGAGGAATGGTGGTTGGGCCGAGACGATGACGCTGCATTGCTCAAAATCAAACGCTATCGTTTTCTAAGCGCGCTTCGGAGTGCTCCAGACATAGAGATGTTCAACTCCCAATTGGACGGTCTAAAGGCTTTAGTCCTCGACGAAGACCGTCCCTTTCTCGATGCTGCGGCAAGTATTCAGGAACTCGTCTTCAACGCAGATCCTCATAGCCGCGAGCGATATCTCGAGTGCTCAAACAGATGGGAAGATGATATGCGTGCATCCCAAAAGAGCACGTATTACCGAAATCTGGAAAATCTTTTCTTTGCTGAGTTCCACCCTTCTGCGCCATACGCATTCGGATCCAATTTCAGCACCATCCGAGAAGCAGCGAGCGGGAGAGCTGCACTAGAGCGAATCTCGGACCACGCATTGATGCATGTCAGATCATGCAAAGAGGGCAGCAGGCCAGTCTCACCTTCCTCCAATCTACCTGAGAAACCAAAGTTAAAGGATTTCCCGCAACCTCTTCGGGGCACCCTCAAGCCTTGCCCCTGGTTGCTGGACGAAGATGCCAATGGCCTTCCATTTTACCTGTGGGATATCAGACTCGGTCGTACCATCGAGACCGCACATATATCTGAGAGCGAGATTCGATATGCAATAGTAAGCCACACATGGGGGCGATTGAGGGATGGGGACGCCACGGAGAATGTTCCTGGGGTCCCATGGGGCGTTCCTAAGATTATTACATACGATGTCAAGCAAATTCCCCAAATTATCCGGGACGCAGGGTTTTCTGAGCCATACATATGGTTGGACCTCTTCTGCATTCCGCAAGGAGGATCCGACAAGCGGCAGCTGGAGATCTGTAAGGCCGAACTCCCAAGGCAATTGGCTATCTTCAGAAACGCCTCCACCGCGGTTATATGGCTAAATGATGTTGCCAGTTTGGACAATACAGCAGGAGCTGCTGCTTGGCTGGGTTTAAAACTCTTGACTTCATATCCGGCGGAAACTCTGGTCAGATATAAGAACCTCGACGAGATAGAAGAGGGGCTTGATGTTGCCGCGAGATCAGCTTCATCCTCATGTGAACTTGACCTTGCAAGAGAACTTACTGCTCCTGGAGGAGAGGTACAGAAGACTGGTCTACCGGCATGGTTCAGTTCGCTATGGACCCTTCAAGAAATCACAATCCGTCCCGACATGATCTTACTGGACAGGGAATGGCGACCGTTGGCAGTTGGTAGCAGGTTACTCATAACCTTTGACAGCCTCCTCATGCTCGTTAGCCAGGCATCCCAAATCGATATGCAAGACATCCCGCAAGGCGCAGCAACACTAGTATCAGTCTATCAAAAGCACCTGGAAACACATCTCCTGGGGTCCGAGAACCAACTGCAACCTTTAATATCAGCTGCGCACCGCGTATCGACATGCCCACGGGCGCCGGCGATAATGTCCGCGGTAGGGGCCACCAACTGGTTCCGCGGACGCACTCTGCAACAGTTCGAATCCCCTGAGGAGGCTGATCAACTAGTTCTTCGCTCCTACCCGCCGGACTTTGTGGAAGAAGTCTGCGATCTCTCTGGCGCGGCATTCTTCTCGTGCATGACAAATGTCGCCACCATGGTTACGCACGAACACAACGGCGCAGAACCAGAACCAGCACCCGGATACCCACTCAATGGTACAATGCTCCCCTTCATGCCTATCCCTGCTGACCTACATGATGGCTTCATCGAGCCCGGCGGGCATGATTTTCGGAAAGATGACCACCCATCGGTACGAAGCTGGCAGGTCCAGCTCGATGGGAGTGTTGTGTTACCCTTTGTCGCAATTATTGCTTCAAACTCAATTGAGCTCGAGAAAACCTGCTCCATAAAGTGCTATATAAGGAGTAACGACCCAGAAGACACCACCAAGCCATACGGGGTAGCCTGTGAAATGGCGCTGCAAGATTGGATACAAAAGTTCAATGGTGAAGCGCATGCGATCTGCACCAAGGGTTCCTCTGAACAATTGGCGGGGATTATTTTACATCGTGTGAAGGGTACCGATTCTTTCGTCAAGGCTGGAGCATTCGGCTATGGTTGGCCTTATACTCTAAAAGAAGAAGAAGATGATGAAGAAGAAGAAACCGGGATAGATCCAGGTTTTATAACAATTCGTGAAGTGAATTGGCACATCTTATAAGCATGACTTTGCATGCAGGAGATTAATAGTCCATTAGTCGCATTAATCTGTAAGCATTTTATGGCAGCGGCTGTTTTTATCGCAGATATCTTTGTTACATTAGAACGTGCCTACTGCCAATCACATCGGAAATCTAGGTACTTTAACAACGGGCTAATAATAGCTGGTAGCTTGGAGCTGTCCCTATGCGGTCACGACATGGATGTGTCCCCCTTTGGCGAGGGATGCATTCCGTAGTAGGTATCTTAACTTTCTTAGTGAAGCAGGTACAAAGCAGCCTGGGCACGAAGAGGAAACCGGGTCGGTGAATCAGCTTATATGGTCCAGATTAAGCGGGAAGACGGCCATCGCCGTTCCCTTCACGGTGGAAATGGTATGGAGGGACCTATCTCGGAGCTGACCCATAGCCCCTGCCTGATTTGTCGGTCTGCGGCCCTAAAGCGAAGCCAATTTCTCACGATACAACCTCATTATCGCCTAGCCCTGCCGATCCGTGTAACTGCCATTCCCGCGATAAGCATTAAGCAAGCTGCGATCGCCATGATAAAATGCGCGCCTGCCCTTCGGCGATGTCCGCGCAACCCCCCGCTGGTTACTGTACTCTCGCTGTGTGAGAAAAATGAAACCCCTCACTGCATCTACCCTCCTCACTACCCTCCTCGCCACCATCACCGTCCACGCACGCCCGGCAGTCGATACGCGATATCCATACAACGGCCCCGACGTGCCTGTCGGAGACTGGGTGAATCCGACCGTCAATGGAAACGGGAAAGGGTATCCGCGCCTCGTCGAGCCGCCGGCCGTGCGACCCAAGTCGGCGAATCCGACGAACAACGTCAATGTCATCTCGCTGTCGTATCTGCCTGATGGGATGCACATCCACTACCAGACACCTTTTGGGCTCGGAGGCCCGCCAGCGATTCGCTGGGGGGTGCATCCGCAGCGGCTGGATAGGATTGCACGGGGGTATACTCATACGTACGGCCCCTTTTCATATCGCTGTGATTGAGGGGGAAAAAAGCTAATTCGTATGGATAGCTACGATCGCACCCCCTCGTGCTCCCAAATCAAAGCAGTCACTCAATGCAGCCAGTTCTTCCACGAAGTGAGCCTAGCCCACCTCGAGTCCAGCAGGACATACTACTACCAGATCCCGGCCG
Source organism: Penicillium sp. S1316 (assembly GCA_023627405.1). Taxonomy (NCBI): domain Eukaryota; kingdom Fungi; phylum Ascomycota; class Eurotiomycetes; order Eurotiales; family Aspergillaceae; genus Penicillium; species Penicillium sp. S1316. The sequence continues at coordinate 10,963 of JAMAHF010000124.1, forward strand.
CGAACGGGACGACCGAATCGGACGTCCTCAGCTTCACGACCGCACACCGCGCCGGCGACTCGCGCCCGTTCTCCGTCGCCGTTCTCAACGACATGGGCTACACCAACGCGCAGGGCACGCACGCGCAGCTGGTGAAACTCACTAACGAGGGTGCGGCCTTTGCCTGGCACGGCGGCGATCTCAGCTACGCGGACGACTGGTACTCGGGGATCCTGCCGTGCGCGGACGACTGGCCGGTCTGCTACAACGGGACGGACACGCAGCTGCCGAGCGACGCGCCGATTCCTGAAGAATACCTGAGGCCTCTACCAGATGGGGAAGTCGCGAACCAGGGAGGCCCGCAGGGTGGGGATATGAGTGTGCTGTACGAGTCGAACTGGGACCTGTGGCAGCAGTGGGTTGGGAACGTCACGAAAAAGACTCCGTACATGGTTCTCCCGGGGAACCATGAAGCGGCATGTGCCGAGTTCGATGGGCCCGGCAACCCGCTGACAGCATATCTGAATGAGGATATCTCCAATGGGACTGCACCAGAGAATGAGCTCAACTACTACAGCTGCCCGCCCTCGCAGCGCAACTTTACAGCCTTCCAGCACCGGTTCCGCATGCCAGGGACCGAGACGGGCGGCGTGGGCAACTTCTGGTACTCGTTCGAGTACGGGCTCGCGCATTTCATCTCGATAGACACGGAGACGGATTTCGCCAATAGCCCGCAGTCGCCCTTTGCAGCGGATGTCACTGGGAACGAGACGCTGCCGACGGAGGAGGAGACCTCGCTGACAGACAGCGGGCCGTTTGGACGCATCGAGGGGAGTTACAAGGATAATAAAGCATACGAGCAGTATAACTGGCTGAAGAAGGATCTGGCGGCTATTGATCGCAAGAAGACGCCCTGGGTGTTTGTCATGAGCCACCGGCCGATGTACAGCTCGGCGGTCTCGTCCTACCAGGCCCATGTGCGAGCGGCGTTTGAGGATCTCTTTCTCGAGTATGGAGTTGATGCGTATCTATCAGGGTCAGTACACACCACCACGTCCTCCTTACTATCGACTTCATCCTGATTACTTATTGTAGGCACATCCACTGGTACGAGCGCATGTGGCCTCTATCCCGCAACGGCAGCATCGACCACGGCAGCATAATCGACGACAACACGTACGTCGCAAATACCGGCCGGTCAATCACACACATAATCAACGGGATGGCGGGCAACATCGAGAGCCACAGCGAGTTCGACGAGGGCGAAGGGATAACGGAGATCACGGCGCTGCTGGACAGCTCGCATTTCGGGCTGAGCCGGTTGAGCGTGGTGAACGAGACGGTTGTACAGTGGGAGTTTCTTCGCGGGGATGATGGGTCCGTTGGGGATTATCTTACACTCGTAAAGGATTATTATGGGAGTTGTGTGCCGTGAATAACTTGTTTGAAGGTGGTGGAGGTGGCAATGGATTTGGCCCCCTTTTCACCGGTCGCATCGCAGGTGGCAGGGCGCAGCAACAGGCACTGCCTCAAGATCAACACAACAGGCAGCTCCATTCAGCATTCAGGAGTTATATAGCAGGTAAAAGCCAGTTTCCGTAGAATAACGATCGAGAATCAATAATCAAAAAAGTCAAAATGGAAAACATGCCCGTGGCAGATATTATCGAGAGGCTCAACATCTCTGGTGCGCCCGCACTTCTGCCCCGCAAGCACTCCACACTCCCACCCAGACTCCACAACTAACAAACAATGCGTATTATTTTTGCAGGCCCCTTCGACCCCCTCATCGTCAAAATCATGGCCGCCATCTACACCGGCCGCGCAAGCCGCTATTTCATGAAGCCCAGCCGCCTGTACGAAGAAACCCTGGGTTTGCCAGCACCCCCTACAGCTGACGCCAACAACGCCAACAATAACAACGGGAATGGGAACGACGCAGAAGCAGCCCTCGCCCTCCTCGCAAGCATGTACTCAATCTACGAGCTCGCATACGGGATGCTAATGATGTGGGTGCACGGCAAGGGCCAGTACGTGGCGCTGGTGCTGATGATCCAGATGAGCGCGCTGATACACGTGGCCTTTGCTGGGGTCGTGTATCTTCGCGGGAAAAACACGAAGAGCTACGCGAACCTGGCTTTTGCGGCGCTCTTTGGGCTGTGGTATTACTGGTGTCGGGGTGCGTTGGAGGCCTCGAATGGGGTTAACCTGAAGGATTATAAGATTACGGTGAATTACAGTGGGAAGGAGTAGGCGAGGTTACATTCGTTAGATATTAGTGGCTCTGGGGTTTCCAAATCAAGACTATCATTCTGTACCCTGTATTCAAAGACATCCTGTGACTGGTGGTGGTGGTGACGATGATGCTGCCGATCGTTCTGATGTATCGTGGGGGCCAATACGAGGACATGTTACCAGACATGTTATCCCACACATATTGGAGGTCAGTGGCGTAAATTAGCGCTGCCATTACGAGTTCCAAGGCGCGAGGCGCTGTCAAGCATTCCAAGCCTTCTCGGCAGTCGGCACCAGATCTGTGAAACCAAAGCTGCTCAAACTCTCCTGGTGAGGGAGTCCCGATGGGGATACCTGGGGAATTCTCCGCCTCCAACTCCGTCTCTCGTACTCTGGACTCGGTTCGACTACACTTGACCCCGTATACCTTGCTTACTCGATGTAACTAGTCGCATTCGCTGTCTGTCGTAGTGTATTCCTGCTTTTGCTCATCCACGCGCCCTGTCTTACCACTAACCCCCTAGCTCTGCACTAGACGACCCATGGTACGAATCATAATCCTGAATATGGGGTTCCCCAGACCCCCAGAACGTCAGAGCTACTCGCTCCCTCGGCCTGTCGTAGGGTCACAATCGGGGTAATTCCCTGCTGATCACTGCTACCCTGGTTGAAAACCTGACTCGGATGTGAGCCCTCCGCCAATGGGGAATTTTCTTACCTTCTCTCCCACTGGGTCCCTCGGAATAGAGTGTCTGGTGCTGCGGGATGGACCAAAGAATGCCCGTGTGCCGGAGTATCATGCGATGAGGGGGACGGTGGGCGGGACAACCCTCCGAAAAGGTCGGTATATAACCCTCCGCAACCCCCTACCAAGCTTCAAAAGCTTGAACTCTCGCTTCTTGTTTCCTTCCCCAATTTGAGTTGCTTGCGCCCAGTGTGCTTATACGGCAAGATGGGCTACGTTAACGGGAATATCTATGTGATCACGACCATCGCGGTCATCGGCGGCGCCCTGTTTGGTTTCGACATTGCCTCTATGTCGGCCATGTACGTACCTTTTCTTCTATCTAACTCCTCGAAAAAAAGTTCCCATTAACTCGTCTCCTCTAGTCTCGGCACGCAGCAATACAAATGCTTCTTCAACCAAGGCGGCACGGACGACGACGGCAAATGCGCGGGCCCCTCGTCAAGCACGCAAGGCGGGATCTCCGCGTCGATGCCCGGCGGCTCGTTCGTCGGCGCGCTGGCGTCGGGGATCATCACGGACATGTTTGGCCGCCGGCGGGCGATCCAGATCGGGGCTATCATCTGGTGTATCGGGAGTGCGATCACCTGCGCTTCGTTTAGCATCGGCCAGCTCGTTGTCGGTCGCTTCATCAACGGCATCTCGGTCGGTATCTGCAGTGCGCAGGTGCCCGTGTATGTCGCCGAGCTCGCACAGCCGAGTAAACGGGGGACTGTGGTTGGTGCACAGCAGTGGGCTATTACCTGGGGTGTATGTCGACCTAACGTAACCTTACAGCATTGCGAAGCATATACTAACACAGTTGTATGTCTAGATCCTCATCATGTTCTACATCTCGTACGGCAGCAGCTTCCTCTCGGGCCCGGCAGCCTGGCGCCTCCCCTGGGGCCTGCAAATGATCCCCGCCGTCTTCCTCTTCATCGCGCTCTTCTTCCTGCCCGAGAGCCCGCGCTGGCTGGCCAAGAAGGACCGCTGGGAAGAATGCCACGAGACGCTCGCCCTCGTGCACGCCAAGGGAAACCTCACCGACCCCTTCGTCCAGACGGAACTGCGCGAGATCCGCGAGATGTGCGAGTTCGAGCGCGAGAACAAGGACGCGAGCTACCTCGACCTGTTCAAACCCAACATGATCAACCGCACGCACATCGGCATCTTCACGCAGGTCTGGTCGCAGCTGACGGGGATGAACGTGATGATGCTGTACATCACGTACGTCTTCGGGATGGCGGGCCTCTCGGGGAACGCGAACCTCGTCGCCTCGTCCATTCAATACGTCATCAACGTCGTCATGACCATCTTCGCGCTCCTCTTCATCGACCGCTGGGGTCGCCGCACACCCTTGCTCATCGGCTCAACGCTCATGATGACATTCATGTTCGCGAACGCGGGGATCATGAAGACATATGGGAAGCCCGCACCGCCAGGCGGCGTCGACAAAGTCGCCGAGGAGTCATGGGACTTGTCGGACGCACAAGCAGCCGCGAAGGGCGTCATCGCCTGCACGTACCTCTTCGTCGCGAGCTACGCACCAACCTGGGGCCCCGTGTCATGGATCTACCCACCTGAGCTATTCCCGCTCCGTCTCCGCGGCAAGGCCGTCGCCGTGACCACGGCCTCGAACTGGATCTTCAACTTCGCGCTCTCGTACTTCGTGCCGCCGGCGTTTGAGAATATCAAGTGGAAGGTGTATATCCTCTTCGGGGTGTTCTGTGCGACTATGACGATCCATGTTTTCTTTTGCTTCCCCGAGACCGCCGGGAAAACGCTCGAGGATGTGGATTCGATGTTCCAGAGTGATGTCAAGCCGTGGAATACTAAGGTGCAGTATCAGCATATCCGGCGCGCCGAGCAGGGTGCTGTCGGGGACAAGCCCGCGGCAACAGTGCATGAGGTGAATCACTGAGGGTGGATGTGCTAATATATATGTTCCCGTGGAGGCTGGATTGCGGGGTGGAGGGGGGAGGGTTCGACCCGAGTATCGGTATGGCCGGTACGGAGTATTTGTGTAGTCTATCGAAAGACAACAAATTGCAAATTTTTCAATCATTATAACTTGTCTCCTTCTAAAAACCTGAAAAAGAGATGCCCAAGTAGCGAACTAGAGTGGAGTTCTCCGAGCCCCATGCGCCAGATCTCCCGCTCGAGCGGCTGCCGCTGCGCACACGGCTAACAAGCAGCAGGACGGCTGCTTACTGAAACCACATTGTATATAACGACCAGGTACTCTAGGAAACTCGAAAATACCCACCTACTGACTAATACCTTTCAGTCAAGCCTGAAAACTCTCGTCACTTACCTAGAGAGGCCCTGCGGGGTGCCACAGAATCCGACCTATATGCCCTTCTTCGTCCTCCTCCGTATCCAGATTATTATCTCCAGATCATCGACGCCTCTCTCGGAAGTGCTTTGAGTACAGCTAGCTCTCTGTGTTGTTACAGTCCCGGTTCTAGTTGCGGTCACCATCACCATCACCGCCACGCGCCACCGCGACCATGCAGGCGGTCTAGCAGTAGGTACCGCCGACAGCAGCTGCCCGGACGGTATCCGTCCTGGCCGTCTCGTTAACATCGCTGGAGCTGTGGTGGTGGACGAGGAGCGACGATCGACCCGCCGTGCTTATGGGGTGAAATACGCAGGGTTATCCGCAGGGGCGGGTGCAGAAAGACGGATAAGACTGGCGCCCGGACGTTCACCGAAGTTCAGGATACACAACAACAAACCTTGGCACTGGCTTTGGGGATGGGATGCGATAGAGAGAGCTAACCAGGATGGTACTCTGGTACTCGCACCCCGTGCCCCATCCACGCAGGCCGCGGGCTGCGGGCTCCAGCACCGTGGGGCCGCTGGTTAGCATGTTGTGTTGCGGTGGCGGGAAAAGAGATCGAGACCGTTTTGACGGGGGGGAGGGAAGATCTGGGGTGCCGACATCCACGTGCATTAGTTTTTGGGAGTGTTCGAAGTCGGGGGTTGCGAGGGATAAGGGGAAGGGGCTTTATTCCGGAAGAGGCGCTGGAGGGCTGGTGAGACGCTGGCGATTAGTCTTGTTGACCGTCTACCTGCTTGTGCTACCGGGAGGGATATCGCCGGCTTGGTGGAAGGTTACCCACGGAGCCGCATGGGCGGGATATTGGGGCCTTAGTACTTGGTACGTCTTCACGTTGGCACAAACTGCAAGATCGCATGTTTGCCCTGTGTGATACTCTTGAAGATGGTTAGTTCGCCGTCTCCCTATGAGGGTTTTGAGTTCAACCTGAGAGCGGAGCATGAAATCCTCCAAAATTCTCAGAAAGCGTACAAGAAGAGAGTTTCCGCGGTGCTGTGTAGACAGCAAAGACTGGCTGGCTCGCTAGAGACGCCCTTTGTCCTTCTTGCAGTGAGATACTCAGGCTGGTCATTCCGGATACAGGACAGGACACTCGGTGCTAAGTGTGTGGCGAAGAAGCTTTCGCCCAGCGTAGAAGGAGATGTAAGCCTTACAAGGCAGCAGGTACGCAGGGGAAACATGAGAAGGGATGGGACGAACTGCTCCGTCAGCTGGCCGGGGAGATTACTCTCCTATCGCGGTTAAAGCAGTCATATGACTGGCTGGCCCTATATCCAGGAGGCTGACAAGGTAATTAACATGATATTAAAGAGTTATACAATTCGCCATCAAAATTGCGCAAGATAACCGATGCTACCCATCAGCTTCATGAGGGGATTATTGAGATGAGATGGCGAGATCACGTATCGCAACATCGTAGGGGCGTGGGCTGATTCCAGCACAGTCGTGATCGGGCATTTCGACCACGAAGCTCGTGAAATCGAGGTGAGTTCACCACGTTGTCGGGATTCTGTTCGGTCCGTAGCCAGCTGTCTCTCGTGGAGCCACTTGATGTGCTATCAGCAGGAGGTCGACTTAATTCCAACGAACGTTCGCTGCCAGATGACAGACGCTGGGGCCAACGCACGTTGTTGGCCCACCATGGAATAGATAGGCCTCTGATTTACTCCGTCGTGACGGAGAAATTGACAAATCCAAAAATGCGAATGGCCACTGAGAGAAAAAGGTAGCGCAGTGATTGGGCTGGAAGTTTTGGAAGGCACGAGGGAAAGTTCCCTGGCGGGCGTCAGTGCGGCCAAACCCGCCACCCTGCATCAGGACCAAATCCCGGAAGTATAGTTAGGTACTCACTCTAGGTCTCGGCGATTATGATTATTTGCCTTGGGCAAGTCCCGGGTGAGATGAGGTTTTTTTTGCCTCCTATCGGCTGCTCTCGTCAGCTCGGTTAACAGCAGCCTAGAAGGCTTGGCAGAATTTACGATACAGCAATCATTTGTTAATCCGTGAGCCTCGAACAGGCGGGATATCAGTCCGTTCTCAATCACTGCGCTTGGCAGCAGGAGGCAAAAGCTGACTTGGGAAGATGCTCCGAACCGCAGGTTGTGGGCCCTCCCCATCGGCACTCTGATTTGAGTTCCCGTATTTGCCACACCCCGCAGCTCGTGGCTAACATGAATAATTCAGATTGCCAATCGCACTGTTTCGATTGAAATTCGATAAGTCATAGTTTTGCTGGGGAAAATCTCCTGTTGGTGGCTCTGCCGCTGGTCGACTCCGACACGGGGGCGAGCGATAAAGGGTCGTGGGTCCCGTATGTACTCCAGAGTCTGTCGTTGGAGATACGAAGCAGATGTCTCGAAAGTCAATATGCATGAGGTCGCATCAACCTTGATCGCAGGCAAACCTAAATAGATTGCTGCGCTCTGACAGGTTCTTCCAAGTGGACTATCGCCAGCCACTTTCTGTGAATGGAATGCCATTAAGCGATAGCCTATTTGCCCCACGCGTGAAACCGCCAAGCTTATTTTTCTCGAGGAGAAGATGAGGGCAAGTTGAACCATGGCACGAGACCTGTTAGGTTGTATGTACGTAAAAGGTTCCTTGTGGCTCGTGAATTCCATTGTCGATTCGGAGATCTGCACCATACTTTCAGTCTCCATCTGCCCACATCATCAGTCGTATTTCCGACTTGTCGCTCCTGTCAGTGAACCTTGTCCACCCAAATCCTGGAGCATCCCTGCTAGTTTGAGACTTATCTCGTCAAGCTCCTCTTATCTTGCGTGCTTCCCCGACTGTATCCGCCAGACTAACCTGCAAGGGCAGCCACGTAGCAGCGAGACCGGCGGTATCCGAGACAGCGTCGCGACCCAGTGTGCGGAGATGGTCACGACACTAAGCAGGCTGATTGCGCCAAGGCCGGCGGAAGGTTCTACCGGCGCCTGATTGGCTGCTCAGGAACAGGCCAACGCGGGGTCTGGATGCGTGGCGACACGCCCTGTTGCTTAGCTGCCACTGAGGTTGTACAACTCTGATATCGTCGAGGCCCTCTGTTGGAGGAGATAATCCCCTGCGTCGCCCTTGGCAGCCGCACAAGAGCGTCAAGACGTGATAAGAGTATTGGCATTCGCATTGGCAGGTGCTCAGCAGGGGCGGCCGAAGCCGACCGCGTTCTTGGCGGGCTGCTGGTGGCTGGAGCGATGTAACTATACCGCGCCAAGTCATTGGCCCGTCGCTTGTCCCGACCGCAGGTGCTGCTGGACGCTCGGATGTTGCAATCAGGCCTAATATCGCAGGATGGCACGATGGGTTACATCGACCCCCGTCCCTCAGCCCTCCTCCCGCCAATCTGGCCCGCGTGTCTTATCGCCGCGACCGCAAATAAAGCCTCGCTGATCTGCCCCCGTTCGAGTCCTCTCGCCTCCAGGGCTTTGCTTTCCATCCTCATTCCCATCCATCATGGCCGTGACCAACGACATAGTCGTCTCCCACGACGCCCCCGGGGTCGAGCCCGTCGGCGCCGACAAGGAAATCCCCAAGCACCCCGAGGTCGACGACGATGAGATCCTCAGCAGCTCCGAGGGCTCCATCGAGAAGCCCACCGACGAGGAGCTCCGCACGCTGCGCCGTGTCTCCGGCAAGATCCCCTGGATCATGTGGACGATTGCCTTTGTCGAGCTGTGCGAGCGATTCTCCTACTACGGAACCTCGGTTCTGTATACCAACTTTGTCAACCGGCCGCTGCCTCCGGGCTCCACCACGGGGTCTGCTCCCGACGGCCTGCCCGGTGCGCTGGGCATGGGCCCCAAGGCTGCCCAGGGAATCAGCTTGACCAACCAGTTCTTTGCCTACATAACCCCGCTCATGGGTGCCTGGATCGCCGATGCGCGCTGGGGTCGTTTCTGGACCCTGCACCTGGCCATTGGCATCTGCACCGCGGCCCACGTTATCCTCGTGGCCGCCGCAGCGCCGGAAGTCATCGTCAAGCCCGACTCCGCCCTGGCGGCCTTTATCATCGGCTTCCTCACCCTGTGCGTCGGCTCCGGCTTCTTCAAGGCCAACGTCGCCCCCTTGCTGGCCGAGCAGAACGAAGACGACCAGATCCGCATCGAGGTGCGCAACGGCGAGCGCGTCATCGTCGACCCGGCCATCACCAACTCGCGCATCTTCCTATGGTATTACTTCTTCATCAACGTGGGCTCGCTCTCGGGCCAGATCTCCATGGTCTACGTGGAGAAGTACGTCGGCTTCTGGCTCGCCTGGCTCATCCCCACCGTCCTCTTCTTCCTCGCCCCCTTCGTCCTCTGGTCCAACAAGAAGAGGTACCGCCTCTCCCCGCCCACAGGCTCGCTGCTTGCCAAGTTCTTCAAGGCCGTCTGGTTCGGCAAGAAGCGCTCCGGTGGGCTCCGCAAGTTCGACTGGGACAACATCAAGCCCTCGAACGTGCCCGTGACCGAGCGGCCAGGCTGGCTGACCTACGATGACGCCTGGGTCGACGAGATCCGCCGCGGCCTGATGGCCTGCAAGGTCTTCCTCTTCCTCCCCGTCTTCTTCCTCGCCTACAACCAAATGACGGGTAACCTCACCATCCAAGCGGGAACCATGGAGCTGCACGGCGTCCCCAACGACATCATCCAGAACCTGAACCCGATCTCCATCGTCATCATGATTCCCCTCATCGACAACCTCCTCTACCCAGCCCTGCGCAAGCTCGGCCTCGCCTTCACCCCGATCAAGCGTATGACCACTGGTTTCTTCATGTCGTGCGCCTCCATGGTCGCCGCCGCCGTCATGCAGTACTACATTTACGAGAAGAGTCCCTGCGGCTGGCACGCGAACAAGGTCCTCGAAGACGGGACCCCCTGCGCCCCAGCTCCCATCAACGTCTGGGCCCAGTGCCTCCCCTACATCCTCATCGGCCTGTCCGAGATCTTCACAAACGTGACCTCCTACGAGTACGCATTCTCGAAGGCCCCGCTGAACATGAAATCCATCGTCATGTCAGTCAACCTGTTCATGAGCGCGATCTCATCCGCGATCGGGCAGGCCTTCACCCCGCTCTCCGACGACCCGCTGCTCGTTTGGAACTACACCTCCATCTCGTGCATTGCCTTCGTCGGCGGCATCGCCTTCTGGTTCACCTTCCGCCACCTCGACACCGACGAGGATAAGTGGAATATGCTGGCCAAGACCAAGTTCATTGGGCAGAACCAGCCTACGGCCGCGGAGCTGGATAAGAGCCGCGATGCGTAGGAAAAAAAACCAGTGTGGAGTGGAAATAATTCTGATGATGCGACTAATGTATGCTTGGGCAACGGGTTCCTCCTTGATGGAGGGTTGTGTCGAAATGTATCGTTTGTCTATCATGAGTTATGTTGTTAACGGGGATGTATATACCTAAATTTTACGTTCTGATGTGATATGCCCGTATGGCTGTCAAGTCTCAACTACTGAGTAATCCAAGTCACTATTCTTCATGAACCTTGCCTCCAGCGAATTAGTACGTAGGTTTGTAAAAACGGGGTCTCCCTCTGATGACAATTGAGGCTGCGCGTTCGATTTGTTCCACGTCGATCCCCTAGAGACTGCAGCTCCTTACGTTCTACATGGCCTAAAATCAAGGTTCTGCGTACGTCTGCCCTCGTCCAGATATCCTCTCGCCTTCGTAAGGAGCGGACTGCAACGTTATTTCACGGGCACACGAGGGTAACAATTCTAGGTCTTGATTTTCGCAGCAGAGACAAAAACACCGAACTACTATCCTCTATGGTCCCCGTGTGCTCTCTATATTTGTGCATCATCTCTCGCAGGTCCGGCAAGTCGAAATATATATATATATATACACAATTAGCTGGGCCACGTACAACCCGATGTCCAAGTTACCGCCATGTAAATCTTATCTGGCGGCTCCTCATCGTTTCTCTCGAGTCGAAACGGCGCGCCCCGAAGCAGCGATTCATACCTCTCATTCGCCGGTCATGTCAATTCCCCTTTGAACACTTGTAACCAGGTAAACCGCATCAGCGGCTCGGACAGCCGCGCCTCCTGCGCTGCACTCATCGCATTCCCACCCGCAGTTGGAGGCCCAGACCCAGGCACAGGCCCATCCTGCTCCGTGCGAATCCAAACACGCACATCCACAAACCCCTTGATCTCCAAAACATCTTTCTACTGCCCATCCTACGAGCTGACCACTCCTAATCGAGCGTCTGAAATGTGCCGTATGTTGTAACATACTAATATTTACTTGCTAGATTAAATATAGATGCTAGGGCCGTAACTAGTTTTATATATATGTACGTATACAATCTTATCTCAGGAAGAATCACACCCTTGATCCTAAAACTATAGGTGTTATCTTGTCTATTACTGATCCTATTCCTGAATTATGTTAACTTAATATACTGTATTAGTAAGATGCCTGATGGGCTCGTTTATAATATATATCTAGGAGGCAGGGGACTTACGTCTGGGCCTGTACTCGGACGCAGAGCTGACCGAGCGGCTGCAGCTCTAATGCGAAATCAGAGTAGCGCAAGGCTCTAGGGAGCTTTACCTTTTAGGGCTATTCTTCCATAAGAAAGTACATATGCTGGATTGTGCTGGGAAAAGAATGAAGGACACCAAGACTCCTAGCAATCCAGGTGCGTCCGGCCTGCGAAGTCTAACTGCCCTCTCTTCGTGGTGCAGCTTGGTGATATTACCAAGCCGTGATGGCCCGGATTGCAGTGTAAGTTGTAAACTCACTTGTCAATTTTCCGAGCCCCGTACTCACACTTGGGCCTGCATCTACAATCTGGCGTCGCCCTGGTGAAGTTGCTTCATTCATGATTTAGTCATGGATCGCTATCTGCCAAGAAGAATGAAGTACTGTGAGGAGACTGTGCCAGGGGCACTATAAGTATTTAGATGTAGCATATTGACGGGTGTAGGGCGAAAACGTAGCGTAACAATGCAAGATAAGATGTTGTTATTTAGCCACAGTTGAAATCCCCTAGACCCAACGGAAAGCATTAACTTTGTAGACGGCGTACACTAGTGTTTGCAGAAATGTCATAGAAAGGTAGCAATGTCACAAATTCTTTGTCAGGGGTCGGGTATTAAACTCCCAACGCAGAGATCGGCATCCGAAGCCAACACTGTTGATGTCGATCCGCAATCATGAAAAGAAATATTGAGGTCCAGGCAGGTTTAATCGAAATCTCCAGCCAAACTCCCAGTTATACTTCCAATTTGGCGCAATCACACAGTACGGCTTACTGCTATTATGGAGATGCACACTAGGTTCGCTGTAGGAGTAGATTGACTCGCCCTCCTTTGGCATCTTGAACGTGCCTGTCAGCCATGAAAGCAGCTTCGCCATGTTGATCAGGTCATCGGGCTTTCCTTCGGCGCTGAAAATGAGCTCTGGAGCCACGTCTTTGAATCTCTCGCCATGCTCGATATTATAATGGACGCCGAGGTGGGTTTTGTTCGGCATTGCTGGTTAATAGAAGTTAGTAATCCCCTAGCGGAAATAAAGGATGGGCGCCTTACACTTCTTGTTCTCATAGCAATCTGCAACCCTGGCCAGGATTCCAATGCTATCATAGCCCCAGTGGCGAATCAGATATTGCTCGCACGTTGCGATTTCCGTCTGGCTGGCTGGTCTGTTGACCGTCGTTAACTCACGCAGAGAGTCCCATAATCCGTCAAGTTGGGGTATAGACAAATTCGTGAAGCTCCCAGTCGATGAAAAAAGTCATCTCCAGTGGCACGGTAGGGCGATCTCTCAGCGTAGAAAGCCGATGATCGACGTGAGCCAAGGGGCTGCGGGCGGGTAAAGGGTCGGGGAAGTGGCTGGCCCTCAGCCTTCCCTGTAATTTTTTCTTCTTCCTCATGGTTATATTGTTAGCATATGTGCAATACAATATCAAGAAGGCTGCCAGCTCATTTTGCGCACATCGACTCAAAGAAATGGTGACTTCCTCCTTTCGGATGAGTCATGCGAGAGGTAATACGAACATTCGCGAACTTGCAGCCGATCTGCACCCTTCATAAGGTGGAGGTTTTCCTCAGTCATCGCAATGAGTTTTAATCCGTGGTAATAGCGAAGAGGAACAAGGTTATCACTGGGAAAAGTTAGTAGCTGTTATGGCCACCAGTTATGATAATAACAAGTCCTCTAAAATTATCACTGGGTTAAAACTCACATAGGATGCAATGCTTGACTAAGGCTATCGCGGTGGCTAACTAAGTTATTTTGTCTCAAAAGGCGTCCTAATAATGTACTCAATTCCAGTCCCAGAAGGATTCAGGAGGGTCCAGAGCTTAATATAGACCTTAATTATATTCCACGTGCCAATGGAGCGCCGGGCAAGCACCCGGCTAGAGACGCGTGAGGCCAACAACACCTTATTGCCTAGGCAGCTTCATGGTACCATGCTTAGCGTCCATCACAGTCTTCTTGCGGCTATTTACGAGGATAATAACAATGGTTTCCGCGCTGGCGCCACGAAATACAAGGCGCATGTTAAATAGAGGTATAAAGTGGCGTTAATGTTACCAACTGTAGTGGCGTACCACTTCTTATATATAGGTTTAAATCCGCCCTCGTTCTCGGTCTTGCGGATACATGCGCTCCAGCCAGAAGTATAGATCTTTCTGCAGGTCACGTCTTAAAACTGGATATTGGATTCAGTGACGTTGTAGGACATGGGGAAGATTAATAGCACAGTGGCTCTTAGTTTATGCTCTTGGTCAAGGACAATGGCTGGATTAAGCTGGAGCCTAACCTTGTATTCAGGTACCATATTTGGCGCCGATTGCGTTTGGGAAACGGCTTTCGCGCCATGGCGAAGAGACACCCCGGGAGACTTATGGATTGGCTGTAAATTTGTTAGCAGGGCTACGGCGAAGGCAGCGGGGCAATAAGGAAATGGTACTGTATTGCTTCTTGATTAGAATGCCGGTCTACTCAGACGCGCGTGTTGGCCAAGTCAAATTGACGTTCGATTAATTGGCGACGGAAGCGGCGATGGTTACGCAGCTGATCCTGCCAGTGCATCCATCATGTAGAATGTAATAGGGTGAGTTAGTTGGATTCTGCTGTCGGATTAGACTGGTTGACTAGAAACAAGGATTGTGCGGCGTGGTTGAAATGCAGGTAATTGCAGGAGCAAGGCCAGCTGGGCGCATATGATCATGCCATTTGCAGTCAAATCACCCTTGGCAATCAGCTAATTTAGTTTAATGTTGTCGCCACCCACGCAACCATGGAATTTCTTTGTAGATTCTAAATTCTTTTCATGTTGATTGAACCAATATTTTGGGGTATCCATCCCGTCTTTTTATTGGCTCCCAATTTGTTCTAGATGAAGGTCTGGGCTTTGAGCTCTTTGTACCACTAGCTAGACCCAAGGAATGCTGCTATGAATTTTCGGAATCTGCTGATCTGGAAAAGTACTAGGGTTCCATGATATGCTCATTTCAACCAGGCTAAGGTGTCCTGTGTGAAAGACGGACAGAGGGTTGCTGATCTCAGACAATTCTTTCCGTGAACCTCAATCCATAGTTAGGGGCCTCAAGCTTTAAAGTTTGGCCAAAAAGCGGGCTCCGGTCCAGAGGCCTGGGTTTATTCGGGAGCATCACTGCGATGAAAGGCAATGCAGGATAAAGGCGTCTCATGGCCTACCATTACCCTGGAACTCTAAGGCAACCGATTGCGGCGGGTTATGCTAAGCAATCGACCGCACCAGGCTTGGAGCCATGATGCAATGGGTAATGGTCATGAGATTGAAGAGAGGCTTAGAAGTATCCTTCTCTCAATGTCATGTGCTCGAGGCTGGTTAGGGGTATAAAAAGTCCCGTCAAAGTCTGACTTGATTCTTAAACATGAATTAATACTTCGACCTACAGCTATCTTCTCAGTTTCACCAACAGAATGCCTGTCCCGGACTACGGAATGTGGAAGGGAATTCCAATCCTTTACGAGTTTGAAGATCACCAAGAGGACCCAAAATCGCCCCATCTATCATTGTACTACCATGACAACAGCGCCGAGGAGCCGGTCTTCAATCCTGCTTTTCGCCGCAGGCACAGGGGCAACCCCCCGAACAGGAACAAACCAAGGGAAATCCCCGGGCTCTTCCGTGCAGCAATCAATATTAAATCCGTAGATCGCGATTCCCGACTTGCGTACTGGGTGGATGACAAGATCGCCGACCATCATCCCCTTGTTGACAAGCTTCGTGGCGTGGATTTCGGCTTTCACCCGATCGAGGGATTAGCAGAATTAAACGGTCAAGGCCTGGACTATCTCCGTGGTAACCTGTTCAATGCAACGAGTGGCCGTCTTCTTCCCCATGACATCCCCGGCCCAAACAACGATATGATCGATGTCCTGGAGCCCGAAATCAAGGAGGCAATTCGGCGAAAAGCAAACATCTATCTTTTCGGCTCTATGTTCAATACGAAGAACGGAATCCACAATGTGCATATGAACCAGGGCAATATCAAAAGATTCGAGGACGATGACGGTGTCTTTCAGGATGGAGGTCTTTTGATCCAGTATGATGATCACTGGACCGGCATCTTTATTGCCTTTGCATCGCAAGCTACGGATACTGATGATCAGGCTGGCCATACACTCAGTAAAAACGGTCCGACATGGGGCAAATCCCTACGCTAAGACACCGGCGACAAATTTGTAACAATCATGGAAGCGCTCGTCCATCCACGACGGCCTCGATGATCGCTCCGCAAGAGTCAAAGAGTCAGTCACACAGAAATATTCATGGGGTTTGATTTCTGTCTTCTGCTATTGTGTTAAAAGTATTTGGAGCTTATGATCAAAGGCACAAAAAGGGACTCTATCTAAGGGCTAAATAACAAACTTGGGATGATTTTTGAACTAGTTTAATAAATATTTATTATTAATTATTTCTCGAACACAGCTAGCCTCTCGCGCTGGATTATAATGTGAAACAATTACGCGACAATTACCTAGATCCAGGGATACCATTTCGAGACATTGTACGTGCTGCGTGCGAGACCGTAGACGTATGCTAAATTAGGTAGGCAATAGCTAATTCCTGAATACAGTGCTATTCTGACAGTCTGCACTGATTGCAGTGTGTAGAAACAACATTTAGATTAATGAAAATCCATGGTTTAACTCGAAGAGCTGAACTCCCGTATGTTTCACCAGGAGAGGAGATTGGCTTTACAGTACAGTTGGGACTCCTACTCCTATAGCTAAATTGAAATCAAAGGACAAAGAAATAGCACTGCATAACTTCAAATCCTGGCACTAGCATAGTTAAAAGCGATGGTAAGAACCTATACCTGAACCACGGTCGTCTCATGGCGTACCATGGGTCCGCGTGGCCTGACTGCCTTCGGAGGTACTAGGCTTGATCTTTGAGCATGTAACCAAGATATCAAGCATAAGCCGAAACTTAAAATTTGTTTGAAAGCGGCTTTGTATGTCCTTTATTCACCACCGCATGCGGATTCATTGTTGTCATGCCGAGGCTGGGTTTGACATATACATGCGTTATAACGGATTAAACTTTATTTATTTTAGATCTTATATTTTTCTTCTGTACTAGACCCAAACAGAAACGACCGACAAGCGGTTAGTGGGTAGCTGAAAATGGAGTAATCATATTACTGAAGATACGGGGCATTTGCTGCCTAGAAGCAATCAGAACCACAGCTGACTTGGGTATTCCCTGTAGAAAAGACCCAACATGCATGTCATGCAAGGTAGGTAGGTAGGTCATCCTTTTAACCAAAATCTCTATGCCATAAGACAATGCCATAATTCTACTTCTCAGGTAATTTGCACGTGGTTGACTGGGGGTGATCAACCCGCCAACTCATCCCACCGGGTGCTTTTCCACAAACAAGCTTCAAGCTTAGAAGCATTGCGAATGCATACGATGAATGCTTCTCAGCTTAAGTGGTCAGATAGCCGATGCGATAATTAGAGGAAGGTCATACTGCCGACGATTAACTGCCAAAGTGCCGGGCTCGCCGTGGAGAAGTGCTCTAGTACATCGCAAAGAACTCGGTATGTGGAGGCGATACCAAATAGTCAGGGAATCAGGAGGTACTGAGCGACATTGCAGTGCTGGCAGTAGACTGGCAGTTCCTGCCGCCTGTCTATTGCAAGCGCTGGAGACACCAACCAAAGTGGAGTAAATATGCCATTCCACTTTGTATAATGCAAGCATTCGTGGTCACTTCGAGAATTTCCCCACCTCCCCACATCACATTGCATGTATAATGTAGCAACTCCGACAGTATCCCGCCAGGCAGTCGCAAACGAACCAATACGAGTACGAGCAGGATCAGCAAGCACAACGCCCATCGTTTCCTTAAACGGCGGAGCCACCGGATGCTGCAACTGCCGAAGCGATTGTGGCTTGCCTGCGGCGTCCCTCCGAGCAGGCCTTTGATGGGGTTCCCCGTGGGGATCCGTGTGACTCCAACTGCAGCCAGCCAGTTACACTGCGAGAACCCCGCCGGAGATGCCTGCTTTTGCACAGGCACGGCATATGGGCTGACGTCAAGCTGCTTAGAGAATGGATCGTCATGGTTTTGAAGACCTTGTTCCTCTGCGCCGAGCACGGAAATGCTGCGATGCGCATCCGGATTCCCGAGGTTGGGCGCACACATAAATAGGTGGGCCAAGGTCGCGGGGTATGGAATTCGATAGGCAGGCCGATCTTGCAGACTACACAATGAGGGCAGAACTGACATTGCAAGTGGCAGCTTTGTTCGCCGGCGCGCATGCGCAAGAGCTGTACATTCCGACAACAGGCTACACGGCCAGGCCTCGGTGCACCCAGCCTCCGTCTACCCCTACCTACCGCTACGAAGCCTTCTCATTTACCCAGAACGAGACTGTCAGGTGAGCGCCACATCCTTATTCTTCAGACGACGGTATTAATTTGGTATAGACATGCCGTCCCCGTCCCCTCACCCACTACAACCCAGACATATGGCCCCGGCTACTCCGAAGCCTCGTCGTTGCTAGGAACGAGTTTGTCGACCACAACCTGGGGCAGCTGGGTCCCCGAGCACACATCCATCTCGGCAACCGACACCGACGACCCCTACGGGCAAGCCGCCTGGTCCTCGCAGTGGGTCTCGGCCTCGCTCGCCAACTACACCTCGCTCGGCAGCCTGTACACGACAACCGTATCCCCGACTCCGATCCCCTCCAGCTCCCTGGTCCTCCCACCACGCGACTACTTCGGCCCGACAGACTGCTATGAGTTCCCCGAGGACTTCCTCTTCGGCGTCGCGGGATCCGCTGCGCAAATCGAAGGCGCGATCGCGCTTGAAGGCCGAGCTCCGACGTTACTGGAGAAACTGATCCGCGACGACCGGCCGAAGAACTACATCACGAATGAGAACTACTACCTGTACAAGCAAGACTTGCAGCGGCTGGCTGCCATGGGCGTGAAATACTACAGTTTCAGCATCCCTTGGTCGCGCATTCTTCCCTTCACAGTGCCGGGCAGCCCGATCAACGAGCAGGGGATAGCGCACTACAACGACCTGATCGACTACGCGCTGTCGCTGGGGATGGTCCCCGTCGTGACGATGATCCATTTCGACACGCCGCTGTATTTCCTGCGCGACAGCAACACCTCCGCAATGCCGGACATCGGGTATAACAACGGCGGGTACTGCATTCTGAGTTCGTCGACGCGTTTGTCAACTATGGCAAGATCCTCTTTACACACTTCGCGGACCGCGTCCCCGTCTGGACAACCTTCAACGAGCCACTGCTATACGCATTCAACTTCACGGGCATTGACAACGTCGTCAAAGCGCACGCGCAGCTTTACCACTACTACCACGACGTGCTGAACGGGACGGGAAAGATCGGGTTCAAGCTGAACGATAACTTCGGCGTGCCGAAGAACCCGGAGAACAAGACCGAAATCGACGCCGCGAACCGGTTCAACGAGATGCAGCTCGGCGGGTTCGGGAACCCGCTCTGTCTGGGTGAACAGTATCCGCAATCTCTGCTCGATACTCTCCCCGGAGCTACGCCGCTCAGCGAGGAGGAACTCGCGCTCGTAGGCAATACGACCGATTTCTTCGGAATCGACCCGTACACGGCAACAGTCATTTCCGTCCCGGAAGAAGGAATCGAGTCCTGCGCAGCGCAGAACCTCAGCGCGAATGCGCTATACCCGTACTGCGTGACGCAGGAAACAACCAACATCTATGGCTGGGACATCGGGTACCGCTCCGAGACATATGTATATATCACACCGACCTACCTACGCTCGTACCTCTCCTACCTCTGGAACACATGGCGCAAGCCCGTGTTAATCGGCGAATTCGGATTCCCCGTACACGCCGAATCGGAGCGGGATTTACCAGACCAGCTCTTCGACAGCCCGCGCAGCCAGTACTACCTATCGTATCTCTCTGAGACCCTTAAGGCGATCTGGGAGGACGGGGTGCATGTGCTGGGCGCTTTTGCGTGGAGCTTCGCGGACAACTGGGAGTTTGGGGATTATGCGCAGCAGTTTGGGATTCAGGTTGTTAATCGGACGACGCAGGAGCGCTTCTATAAGAAGAGCTTTTTTGATATGGTAGATTTTGTGGGGGCTAGGAAGGGGCTTGGGCATGAACATTAAGTAGTTGATTAATTAGTTGGCTAGCTGACTTGGTGGCTGTACCTGAATACATTTATTGGTGATACTATGGACTAGCTACTTGGTATGGTGGCCGAGAGCCTCTGTAATCGTATCATAAGTCTTGCCCTTGGCACCGCGGAGCTCCTTGTTCGTCACCTGGACGACGACGCGCTTATACGTGATAAAACTCGGGGCCCCGTTATCTTGGACCTGGAGGATAAAGTGCAGAGCCTGCCCCTTCTCAATCGCCTGTCCAGTGAGGATATCCACAGCCGTCGTCTCGGGACCAGGGATCGTGACGTCGACAACAGTGCCGCTTGGTGTGCCTTCTGCTGGCACAAATTCAACATCAGGCACAACAGCCCAATGGATATGCGACTGCGCGCTGGTCGCCTCTTTATACTGGAACCAGCGGAACGTCAAATCATCGCCGTCCGGATCGTACGATTTCGACGCGTCGAGTGTAATGCGCGCACCGGCTTCCACTTCAATGAAGAACGGCTCGGGGCCCGCTGTACTATCATGGTCACCCTCACTCACGATAACCACGGGTGCATGGTTCGCTTTTGACCGGTCGCCGCTCAGCGTCCACTGCATGCGCGCAGCGAAATCGTTCTGGAATGCATCGCGCCATCTCCAGATCGTCGCATGGTTAGATCTGAAGCTCTTCCCGTCCTTAACCACAGTATCCTTCGCGTCCATGTAATGGTTCGCGACACCGCCTAGGTCCCCAAGGACATACCGACCACCCCAGCTACCCCAGTGCGGGTTTTCCGACGAACCAAGTCCGTTCTGGATAAGATATAAGAAGGTCGGCGTGTCTCCCTCCATGATAAACGAATAGTCCGGATACTCCTTCCCCAAGGGCCCGATCTGGATGTGCTCTTTCAACCAGTCCTTCTTGACCGTCGTGATATCCGGTCCGCCCTCATCGAGCGGGACCATCGCATCCCCGGATATCCCCGTCCACGCGGCCATCCCGTACTCCTTCCAGCCGTGCACGGAGCAGATGTAGAAGATATCCGGATATTTAACGCGTATCCACATCCCAGTATCGTCCTGGTCGCTAATGGCATAGACGCGAAGTCTTGAGCGGAGGCCAGCAGCCTCATCCTGAGACTTGGTCTTATCGATGTGCTGCAGCGCCTGCGCGATTACGTTCGTTCCGCCCCAGCAAAGGACCCAAAGTGGGCGCCCGGGTGCTTCCAGCTTCTCGATCAGGAGGGATGCGCCCTCGCTGAGCGGCGCGCTCAATGCCTCGCGTCCGTAGCAGGCTGGGCCGGCCTTGATTAAGCGTAGTAGATCGGCCGCGGGCGGATATTGGTTATCTGGGTGCACGTGCGCGTTTAGGTTGTCGACGACCGTTCCGTATGCAGTGACGATCCGCTCCATATCCTCCGGGTGGACGTTGTTTCGCATCCATGTCGAGGTGCAGGCCACGAGGCCCTGGATGTCGAACTCATTGCCGTACAAGAGGAATCGAACGAGCGATTCCGCATCGTCAGGCTCGTTCGAGATGTCGGAAATCACAAAGGCGCGGTGTCTGTCGGGACACCGACGGAGACGGCGCTGTTCAGCCATGATGATGTTTGGCGTCGAGTTCGAGTATGCGGAGGATATCTCCCATTTATGTAAGCGGCGTCTCGGTATCACGAAACAGCCGGTGCCTAAACCTTCCCAGAACGACGTCGCGCAGGAAGGAGGTGTTTCGGGGGTGGAGACATGAAGGGTAGAGTTGGAGCACAAAGTTTGGCCTCGGGATTATTACGATTTCACGGAAGGAACCTCGGAATTGCGAGCCTTCTCCGAAGTTCTGCCGCCGCCACATCTCGTCAAACAACGCCGTATTGACTCGTGGCTTGTTGGCAGCCTCTGCATAAGGAAGTTCTTACCCACGGTGCATCTAGAAAAGGTAGGTCCAAGCTCAGATATAAGTGTCCAATAGTCGGCCTAGGGATTCAGGCCTGCGAAGGAAATCGGACGCGCCCCCATCCCACCCCATGGGGTACGGGCCACATGCATAAGTAGCGACGATTGCCCCATGGTCGGAAAACGCAGATCTAGCACAATCACACGTTATTCAACATGTCAGCGACCAACGACAAGAGCGATCAGGATGCTCAGCATGCAGAGCATGTCGAGCCTTCTGCACCAAACTCGGGAACGATGAACTGGGGTGAACTATGGGAGCATAAGCGAGTCCTCGCGTGGTGTTAGTATGCCTCGTTTGTCTCTTCAATTACCCCTGCTGACCAATTTTGTACTGCCTAGGCCTGTTTATCTTCCTGCTCCCTATAAACTTTGGGTACGAGGTAAGCACGGTCGGCAACCTCCTCGCGGTCGAGACCTTCCTCGACCAGTTTGGAGTCGAAACCAGTTCAGGAGTCCGGGAAATCCGAGCGACAGACCAGCAGATCCTGAACGCCGCAACAACCGTTGGTCTGTTCTGCTCAGCCTTCGCCACAGGCTTTATTTCGGATATCATGGGTCGCAAGAAGACAATCATCATGGGCTGTCTGCTGTGCGTCGCCGGTATCATCACCCAATTTTTCAGCCACACAATTATGCAGCTCTTTGGCGGAAAGATACTTGGAACCTTTGGGTTTGGGCTGGGACACTCGCTTGGACCAGTCTTCGTCGCGGAATTAGCCCCGGCCAAGGTCCGTGGCTTGTGTCTTGCGTTGGTGGTATGTCTCACCCCTTGCGTGTGCGCCCTTACATCTGGCCTGCGTCCTGCATTCTTGACTAATCCCCAAAACCTGCAGAACACCATGATCGTCCTCGGTCAGTGGCTAAACTCCGCCGCAGTCCTCGGATCATCAGATCGAACCGACAGTCTCGGATGGCGTATCCCGATCATCACACAGCTCATCCCACCGGCCCTACTCCTCGTCGGACTGCCGTTCCTAGCCGAGTCCCCCTCCTGGCTGATCATGAAAGGCCGCCCCGAAGAGGCTGCCGAGTCCTTCCGCCGCTTTAACGGGCCGAAATTCGATGTAGACGCCGCCATGGCGGTCACTGCAGCAGCCGTGGCGCAGGAGCAAGAGCTCGCCAGGACAGGATCTGCGTGGCTGGACTGCTTCAAGGGAAGCGACGGGCGGCGGACTCTGATTGTCTGCATGGTGTACATTGCGCAGCAGTTCATCGGCGTTAATTTTGTCTCCGGATACCTCACGTAAGTCCGCGTGACCTTCCCAGGGGCTACTGTACCCGACTAATTAGTTGATTAGTTATTATTTCAAATTGGCCGGCGTCAATGACGCCATTGCGCTCGCTCAAGCCGCGTTTGCAATTCAGCTGTTTGGCAACATTTGCTCGTGGCCGCTGGTTGACAGACTTGGTCGCAGGTACGTCCCGTTCCCTAATATTTTTTTTTTTTTGAACATGGCTAACAAGTCTAGACCGATGATCGTGGGCGGAATGTTCGTCATGACGGGCGGATTGCTGCTTATCGGGCTGATCAGCATTAGCACCTCCGCTCCCGCACTGAAAGCGACGGTCGCATTCATGACGGTGTGGGGATTCCTGTACCAGGCGACGCTGGGCGCGGTCTCGTACGCGGTTGGAGGCGAGACGCCCAGCCCGCTGCTGCGGCAGAAGACATATTCCATCAACATCATGTCGGCGACAGCAGTCTCGTGCGCCGTGCTGCAGATCATGCCGTATCTGCTTAACACCGACGAGGCCAACTTGGGAGGCAAGATCTGCTTTATTTTCTTTGGGCTCTCGCTGCCCATGTGTGGGTACCTGTATTTCTGCCTCCCTGAACTCAAGGGGCGCACTGTGGCGGAGTTCCAGGAGATGTTCCAGGCGGGGCTTCCGGCGCGCAAGTTCAGGGATTATGTCTCGCAGTCGCAGGCGGGGCTAGAGATGGACAGGGTCAAGGGGACGGAGGTGTAACTGTTAAGTCCGGCAGTAAAATCCCCGGAAATAGCAAGTAGAAGTTAAAAAGAGCGAAGGAGGAACAAGCAAGGCTAAGAACCGGCTATCGGCAAGCACCGAGCTGACTGGGTGGGGGCAGCTTAACCCCGCCGCCAATCCGAATCCCGTTTGTGTTGCTCTATTTAACTTGGCAATGCGCTTCCCTTTTCCACCTGTTCGTCATAAACAACTTGAACCCTGTTAGTATTTTCCAAGATCAGTCAACATGGTACAGATCGGTGGTCAAGAAGTCGGCCCTATTGGCCTCGGCCTGATGGGCCTAACCTGGCGAGCCAACCCGGTCTCGCAGGAGCTCGCGTTCGAGACGTTGCGCACCGCGCTAGAAAATGGCTGTGGGTTTCCGACTGTCTAAACCTATTGTCAAGCTTTAATTAACTTGTCAGGCAACCTCTGGAACGGCGGCGAATTCTACGGTCCCCCCGAGTACAACACCCTCGTCCTGCTCGAGCGCTATTTCGAACGATACCCCGAAGACGCCGAAAAAGTCGTACTCAACATCAAGGGGGGAGTCAATCTCAAGACGTTCAAAGCAGAGGGCCATGCAGAAGGTACGCGGCGAACGGTCGAGGACAGCACGGCGCAACTGAAGGGCCGCAAGAAGATTGACCAGTTTGAGTTCGCGCGTCGCGACCAGAAGGCGCCGATGGAGGAAACCTTCGGCGTTCTGAATGACTTTGTCAAGGCCGGCAAGATCGGAGGTGTCGCGTTGTCAGAGGTCCGCGCGGAGACAATCCATGAAGCGGTCAAGCACACCAAGGTTGTCGCTGTTGAAGTTGAGCTGTCGATGTGCGCCTCCTCCTCATCCTCACAACCCACTGCAAAGCTAATTAACGTATGTACCAGGTTCACCACAGATCCTCTCGAGAATGGCGTCGCAGCTGCCTGCGCCCAGTACGGGATCCCCCTCGTCGCGTACTCACCCATCGGCCGGGGTCTCCTGACGGGACAAATCAGAAAGTTTGACGACCTGCCCAAGGATTCGATGCTACGTACCTACCCACGGTTCCAGCCAGAGAACTTTGAGATCAACATGGAGCTTGTGCGGAAGGTTGAAGAACTTGCAGCGAAAAAGGGCTGCACGCCGGCCCAATTCGCCATCAACTGGGTGCGCGCTCTGTCCAATCGCCCGGGGATGCCTACGATCATTCCCATTCCCGGAGCGACGACCTCTGTGCGAGTCGAGGAGAACAGCAGGATTATCAAAATCACGGACGAAGATTTTGCGGCGGTCGATGCGATTCTGGCCAAGTTCACCACCGCCGGCGACCGCTATCCAGAGCACATTCCCCGTAACACATAGTAGCCTAGGGATAAGGAGATCACCGTTGTATGTAAATTAATCATTAATTCTAGGTCGGACGAGACCCCTCCGACCAAATAAGATTCATAAAACTCTACGTAATGTGTGGTGCGCGAGTCAGCCAATGATCTCATACCACTTCAACAGTAACCTGCTACAGTACCCTTTGTATGACATCACCCGCAGGTAATACCACATCGACCCCTCTCGCCTTCCAACACTGCAACACCCCTTGTTTAAAATCCCCCTTGACAACTGTCCCCTCACCCCCTCCATCAATTCTGCCACTTGTCATCCACTAATTACTGTCATCACCATCAATCCACCAAAATGACGGGCTACCACCTCCCCGTCAACCTCAAACAATTCAAAAAGCTCTCGCTGGACCCAAAGAAGAGCCCCAAGCTCTCCCCGGAGCAAAAGCAAGACCTCCTGCACAACATCAACATCTTCCGCGATGCCATCGTCGCCTTCACGGCCACGGGGGCCGCGCGCGGCCAAGCAGGCCACACAGGGGGACCCTTCGACACAGCACCCGAAGTGTGCATCCTACTCGGCTTCCTGAACGCGAACCCATCCGCCTTCTACGACGCCATTTTCGATGAAGCCGGCCACCGCGTGGCCACGCAGTACCTACTTGCTGCGCTAGATGGTAAAATCGACCCGGACCACCTGCTCAACTACCGCGACGCGAACTCCAAGCTTCCCGGGCACCCGGAGCTGGGTCTCACACCCGGCGTGAAGTTCTCCTCGGGACGACTGGGCCATATGTGGGGGATGGTGAACGGGATCGCGATGGCGCACCGCGACAAGGCGGTCTTCATGCTCGGGTCGGACGGCTCGCAGCAGGAAGGCAACGACGCCGAAGCCGCGCGGATTGCAGTTGCGAATAAGCTCAACGTCAAGCTGTTCATCGACAACAACGACGTCACGATCGCGGGCCACCCGTCGCAGTATCTGAAGGGGTATGAGCTTGAGCGCACGCTGGGCGGGCACGGGCTGCATGTTGTGCGTGCGCAGGGCGAGGACGTCGACTCGCTGTATGCCGCTATGGTCGAGATTATTTCCACCCCAGGACCCGCGGCCGTCGTCGTCGACCGGAAGATGGCGCCGGGCATCGAGGAGATTGAGGGCAAGACGCACGCGCACGACGTCATCCCGGTCGACGTGGCACGCAAGTACCTGACCAAGCGCGGTTACGCGGAGAAGGACCTTGCCTTCTACGATCAGATTAAAGCAAAGGGGAACCCGCACCAGTACTTGGGGTCCACGAAGGATAAGGGCTCGAACCGGGTGATTTTCGGCGAAGCCGTCAACTCCGTCCTTGATGGGCTGAGTCAGGAAGAGGCCAAGAAGCGCGTCATGGTCATCGACTCGGACCTTGAGGGCTCGACTGGCCTCAAGGGCATCCACCAGAACCACCCGGAGGTGTACGTGTCCTCGGGCGTGATGGAGCGCGGCAACTTCAGCGCCGCGGCGGGCTTCGGGTTCGGCAGCGACGGGTCGCGGCAGGGTGTGTTCAGCACATTCGCCGCTTTCCTGGAGATGTGCATCTCGGAAATCACAATGGCGCGTCTGAACGGATGCAGCGTTCTCTCGCACTTCAGCCACAGCGGCGTAGACGAGATCGCCGACAACACGTGCCACTTCGGCATCAACAACTTCTTCGCGGACAACGGGCTGATGGACGCCGAGAGCACGGGTCTGTATTTCCCCGCCGACGGCGAGCAGATGCAAGCCGTTGTGAAATCCGTCTTCTTCACCAAGGGTCTGCGCTTCATCTTCTCCACGCGCTCCAAGACACCTTACATCCTCAAGGAGGGTAGCGAGGACGAGAAGCTGTTCGGCGGCGACTACAAGTTCGTCCCCGGCAAGGAGGAGTTTATCCGACGCGGGTCGGCTGGGTATATCGTCACGTACGGTGACATGCTGTACCGGTCATTGGACGCGGTTGAGCGGCTGCGCAAGGAAGGGATCGACGTTGGGCTGGTGAACAAACCGACGTTGAATGTTGTGGATGAGGAGGCGATCAAGGAGTACGGCTCGTCACCGTTCGTGATTGTTGTCGAGAGTCTGGCGCAGAAGACATCTCTGGGCTCGCGGCTGGGCAGTCACTTGCTGGATCGCAAGCTTACACCCAAGTACCGCATGATGGGCGCCGTCAAGGAGGGTTGCGGTGGTCTCTACGAGCAGATCAACGCCCAGGGGCTGGGCCCCGATGACATTGTCCGGGTTGTTAAGGCAGCTCACGGAAAGTAGATCACGGTTCGTTTTCGTTATCTAGACACGACCTAACAAAGTTGATGATCCCTGATGCCTAGAAATCAAATTTGCTTGTTTGTTACAATCTCTCTTAGTCAACAGGCTGCGCCACTGTAAGTAGGAAAGTCGCAAGTAGCAAGTAGATCGATCACTTGCCGTCCACAATGCTCTGGATAACCTGCTTCAGCCCAGCCTTGTCCAGCTCCTGAATGCCCAGTAGTTCATTGTCAGTCTTCTCAAAGTAGCCACCGGTTCCCTCGCCCCAGATCGCCCTGTGGATGAAAGGTAAAATCGTCTCACTCGAGAAGATCCCCTGCTTGAGCTGCGCCGAGGCCTTCTCAACCGCTTGGGCAGTGTCAGACTCGTTAATGGTCCAGCCATCGGCGCCGACGATGTCCTGCGAAAGGGCAAGAAGCTCCTTGAGGGTAGTGCTAGTCTCTCCGACCCGCACAACGCGGTTCTTCGTCTCCTCCGGGTGGCTAAGCACACCGACAACAGCTTTACCAATCGTCGCGAGAGTAGTAGTCGTGTAGGGACGGACACCGCCATCATGAAGCGTCGCAACCTTCTTCACCGGGTTAATCGGGAACCCACCCCGAAGACCCCAGTCGAGGAAAGCGCCGGTGTAAACAACGGTATAGCTGAGCTTTCCCTCGGCAGCGAGCGATTTGAGGAGCTCCTGGGCGTCGATCTTGGCTTTGTACACTGGTGCTGCACGGTTGATCGCGTTGTCGAGGTCGGAGCCGAACTCTGAGGGGAGGAAGCGAGCGACGCCTGCGCGGACTGAGGCCTGGATTAGGTTGGTTTGTGCTGCGGCGGCGGTTGGGGGAATTGTTGAGACGACGGCATCTTTGCCTTGGAGCTTGGCAGCGAGGTCGTCGATAGATTCATAGTCGACTTCGACGGTTTCGACGCCAGGTGTTGCGGGTGGGGAGGAGCCGGGGCGGGTGAAGACGGTCACGTTGAAGGAGGAGGAGGAGACGGCGCGGAGGATGGCGGGGCCTAGATTTCCGCTGACCTGGGAGGTTGTTAGTGGCAGTCTTGCAGAGAGCAAGGGAAACATACACCAGCGAGGACGACGTTGCGGATAGCAGCCATGGTGTTTGTCTTGGTTGAGACGTGGTAAATGTCTAAAGCGAAGAGGAACTTGTGTAGGGGAGAGGAGAGTGTTTGTGTTACTGCGAAAAGACGGTGCAACCAGGACTCGGCTCACATTTATATCTGCTCAATGCCATTTCTCTAACGAATAATGCCAGACAATTCCATCATTTCGTACCTGATTGTCAGCGAATAGCATAGTCCCTCGGAAATCCCACTCGGGTTCGGAATCCAGGCTCGGATTTAGAGGCTTGGGAGTATAGCTGGCGAGATCCTTTCATGGACGGGCCTGGTGGGAAGGGAGCCATGGCTCATTCAGCCACTAAGATCACAGACTTGGTTGGCTGAAATAAGCCCAGGCTGCCCTGTCGACAGAGTAGGGTGTTCCGCCCCACTTTCGCCATCCCGTCGGCATTTTTCGCCTCCCACCGGCTCTTGATTTGTACTCCCTGAAATCATGCAAAATGGCGACATTTTTTCGAGATTATCTTCCGTGGAAGTGAACTGCAATTTTGAAACATGCTCTCCTGCGATTACCCAGGCTGCACTGCCAAGTACCGGCGAAAGGAGCACCTGAACCGCCACGCGCGAAAACACTGCGCCCCTCCACGGCTGGCCTGCGAGCACTGCGACAAAACGTTCGAGCGATCAGATACTCTGCGCCGGCATCAGCAGTTACACCTGAGACAGGATAACGATGCGACTCCCCGCGCTGCAAAAGCCTGCGACCACTGCCATTCCAGCAAGACCCGGTGTGACGGGAAGCAGCCTTGCAACGTCTGTTCCCGGCGTGCCTTACGCTGCACGTTCAATAGACAATCCAAAAGGCCCCCCAAGGCAGTCACCGCCGCTGAGGTTCCCACAGAGGCTCCCGTGAGCGAATTAGAGACACCAGAATCACTGAATTCGTTGCCATTTGTGGACACCGACATCGCGGCAGCCGTCTTTGCGACCGACCGTGATAGAGCGATCAAATCCATCATTCGACAACATGAACAGGAGCTCCGCCAGAACAGGATCCTTGTCCGACCTGACGCCTCTGGAGCATATGGATCGCCCCAACACTCATCCGACGACTCGTCTCAGTCTCCATTGGATATCGACTACCATGTCGAGGTGTATTTCGCACATTTCCACCATCAATGGCCGTTTCTCCACAAGCCGTCATTTCTACGAACCAAGAGTTCGGGCCCCCAAGTGCTGCTTCTCACGGTCGTCATGATCGGACTGTGGGCGACTGGTGATGTGTCTTCACGGTCAAGAGCAGAGAAGATGCACGACAAGCTCGTAGCATTATTGGAAAATCGAGTGGTAAGCCTCTCATTGCTCTGAACGATTTCAGATCTAATCTCACCAATCCGCCAGGGCGACTGGAAATCACAAAAAGAGTTCAAAGACAAGCTATGGCCAATCTCTACATTCCAGGCCGTGCTGCTGAACATCATATTCTCATTGATGAGAGAAGTGTCTGTAGAGCTCCATGATCGGTGCGCCGCGATGCTCCGGGCACTCACAACCACCTGTATCGCGGGCGGCCTTTTCTCTTACGAGCGGATGCGGGCACAAATCCACTCAGAGGACTCTCTTCTCTTTTCGTGGACGTACGTCGAAGAAACCCAGCGTCTTGCGCTCGCCTTATTCAAGGTGAATTCGTTCTTTCGCACGGGAATGTTGTCGGTTTCCGATCTCGAGTTCCCATTACCGGAGAACGGGTACCTGTGGGATGCACCCGAGACGAAAGAGTTCTATGGTCGATATCACGTACAGCTGGAGTCTGGGGCGTTTGCTCATGATGCTCCACTCATTTGCGATATCTTCCGAGAAATTGGAAGAGGCGGCAGAGGGATGGGCTTGTTACTACAGGTGGATAGTTGGCTAGGATTCCTTGCCAACGCAACATGAGAGTGGAGTCAGGGAAAATACATCTACAATAAGCTTAA
Organism: Penicillium sp. S1316; assembly: GCA_023627405.1. NCBI lineage: Eukaryota > Fungi > Ascomycota > Eurotiomycetes > Eurotiales > Aspergillaceae > Penicillium > Penicillium sp. S1316. The sequence continues at coordinate 41,432 of JAMAHF010000124.1, forward strand.
TTTTAGCGGAGATTACGTTGATCAGTAGCGAAAAAATAAAAATGACGTAAAATATCCCTTTTACTCTGAATCTGCCTGGAAGGTTCTTGCTCCTCCGCTCACGCCCTTAAGTCTATGGAGACTCTTTATGTAACAGGAGATTGCTCCCGCTTAAAGGGCACTCACCTCCAGCATTCACCCAGTGCTCATTTCTCTGCTCACCGGCTTGCCTTATCACCACCTGCTATTGTTGTAGCTGGTTCAGGATTGAGTTCCTCTTTTGAATTCACCCATCTTGCATCTGGCGATCACACCACCTGATCACGCAATTTGGACAGCAAGCCTAGCCTGCGAAGAGAGTAAACCCTTTTGATAAAACAATCTGCATTAGTGATAAGTTTCGGTAATCGTCGTGGAAAAAATGCCGACATCCCACCGGCTCCCCATTATTAAGGTGGGGCGTAAGCTGTTGCGATATTTACCCCAGAGAAGCTCGCCAGCTTCATCTGAATTACGCCATACTGCATTTCTAAAGGTCTCACAATGGAGGCCACTGAACTCGTTACGCCGGATACCATCCATATTGGGCCCCCTGTCGAAATGATCGCTGCATCAACAGAGCCGTTATCCGCGATCCTGGAGCGATGTCTTGAGCGGCTATTCGAACAAACGCAACGCCACTATCATGTCCACCATATACCGCAGATGGATATCTATGGCCAGCTGGAGACGCTGCGAGGGATACTATGCCACCTGGATCCAAGTAAACCATTACCACCGGACCTCCTGCAAGATCTCGACACGGCCATCGCGCATAGAAACAACCACTCAGTACTAACACAATCGGGCTCAATCCCACCACGCATCACAATTACACACGCGAACAATCAACAAACACGAATATCGCTCTGGAAAGGCGATATCACGACACTGACTGAGGTAACGGCGATTGTCAACGCCGCAAACTCGCAGATGCTCGGGTGCTTCCGGCCGAACCATCGCTGTATCGACAATGTGATCCATTCAGCAGCGGGACCACGCCTTCGAGAAGCGTGCTACGAGTTGATGCAGGAACAGGGGCACGAAGAACCGAGAGCCCAAGCAAAAGTGACACCTGGATTTAACCTGCACGCGCGCTATGTTATCCATACGGTTGGACCGCAGCTAGACCACGGACGGCTCCCAGATGATGAGGATAGGAAGCTTCTGCAGGAGTGTTATGTTTCCTGTCTTGAGGCGGCAGAGTCGTTACCTGGACTCGATGATGGGCGGAAAGTGGTCGTGTTTTGCTGCATTTCGACGGGTATCTTTTCATTTCCTTCTGATGTCGCTGCGCAAATTGCGCTGGAGACGGTATATGGCTGGTGTCTTCGACATCCTGAGACAACGATCACGGACGTCATTTTCGATACATTCCTGGAACGCGATTGGGACCTCTACGAGCAGAACATCGCTTCTCTGGCTATCACAGAGACCGCCGATTACACAGTCACAACCACACCAAATCCGCCAGAAGCGCTAAGGCCGCTCATATCACCGGCAGTACGCAAAGCCCGATCCTGGCTCAAAGGCGCAGACTACCTCATAATCAGCGCTGGCGCCGGCCTCTCCGCAGCAACAGGCCTCGACTACACATCACGAGACCTGTTCGCAAAACACTTCCCCGCGTTTCTCCCGCTGGGGCTCCGCCGCCTCTACGACGTCTTCGGGTTCGACGGGTGGGAATCGCCGTGCCAGAAATGGGGCTACTACTTCACACACCTGAACATGGTCCGCACATGGCGTCCATCACCTCTATACGCTTCGCTGCGGAAGATAGCGGAGCGGTTTGGGACCCGCTGCTTTATCCGTACGAGTAATGCGGACGGTCTCTTCGTGGCAAACGGGTTCGCTCCGTCGCGGATCTCGACGCCGCAGGGCCAATATGCATTCCTACAGTGCCTTGACAAGTGCCGAGTAGAGGCCGTGTTCGCTGCTGCGCCGTTTTTAGATGCCGCGCTTCCTGTTCTTGACCCTGTTACGCAGTGTCTGACGGATCCGGCCATGATACCGGTTTGTAAGTACTGCAGTGGTGAACTAACGATCTGTGTGAGAGGAGGCGACTACTTTAATTCTTCACCCTTCCGGGCGCAGGAGAGGGAATATAAGAGGTTCATCGAACAGATATCGAACGATATCGCTGCTACTAGCGAAGGTGAGAACGGTGAAGCCGGTCCGAAAGCCGTGATTCTCGAGCTGGGAGTGGGAATGAATACGCCGTCGGTGCTACGCTGGGCGAACGACGACCTCGTCGAAGATTCTCCGGAGCGAGTGTTCCGGTTGATCAGGGCGGGGTTGGATGCGGCGGGGTGTGTGCCTTGGAATCTGGAGGAGGAGGGGCTTGCTGTGGGGATATCGGGGGATATCAATGCTGTTATCAATATGCTAATCGGTGCCCCTGTGATATAAATGGAGCTTTTGTATGATAATTTTAGGTTGGGGCATTAGAAAACGGAACAAAGTGTGTGATTTAGATGTTACCTCATCGGCCGTTTAGATGTAAATCGATGACAATATTGGCTTTTGGCCTCCATAGGCCGAAAGATGGTGATGGGCGGGAGATCTAAGGCCTTGCTGCTCATCCCGTCAGCTGTAGGTTCCGTGCTGACACTCGGGTGCACGCTGACTACGATCTTCCCCTACCAACATCAGGGTGCCCGGCTTTCCACAAGCGAAGTAGAATTGTGTGTATTAGTGCAGGAAGTATCTGTGATTGCAGAACTGGTCTCTTTATTATACCTGGGTCACCCGGACATGGCCTGCATTGCCGCAGATTATGTATCACTTCGAGTGTGCTTTACTCCGCAAACGAAAGCCCCCACGACATATTTAAGCAGGACCAACCCTACCATCCCGGTCGAAAAAGGTATATCAAATCTCTGTGAACCCCTTCCCCATCCACTGCCGGATTCCTCTCTAACTGCGCGGCGAAGAACTCGAGCAGATAAAACCCTTTCTACCATATCATGAAGACTTCCTCTATGTTTATATCTCTCCTCCTAGCCCTCAGCTTGACAACAACCTACGCGAAGCCCCAACCCTGCGGCGGCATCGGCGCCGTCTGCGCATGGTACGACCCGAAGAAAGGAACGCAAGAATGCACGTGCCCAAGAGGTTCTGGGTGCCATCTGGCACTCGCCGAACAGGCCCGGCAGCGCGTTGCATTATGCATTCCGGATGTTACTTAGTGGAATAGCTGAGCTGGAAATGAGTGTCGCGAGCCGCCGGCTGATGGATGAGGACGGAGGTGATAGGTAAGCACACGCTTTTGCGGTCTCCACTGGCCCAATAGGTGGATGGGGACTACATGTATGAATTCGGGCTCTAATCGAGTGAATAGGCAATGGAAAGAGTCTGAGCTGGAGATAACTACGCGCGGGAGGACATTGCTGGGGACCTGTGAGAAAGACGTCAAGCTACCTAGTTCGAGTGATCAAGGGTTAAGTCATAAGTTCGCACGGCAGATTCTGTATGACAAACTATGGCCAATACCACTGTTTGATCCCTTGTACTTACTTATCTTTTAACATACTAAGGATCTGCTTTCTGAGTGAGTGCTTTCAAAGCCATCAAGCTAGGATTTTCATAATGCTATATATGTGAAGGCAGAACTATCATCTTCACCCAGCATGGGGACGAACGTAGGGCAAGCAAGCTCACGGGTGAATAACCGGCTCGCCAACAAGGTCATCTCCCCGTTTCAAGGCTGAAGTCAGTAGATTCTTCTCCACAATCTCAAGCCTTCGAGCCTCAAGCTGCTCCACATCCCAATTAACCGAAACGTATCTACCCGAAAGGAACTTCTTGTCGTCCGCGCTTAGCCAGACCGCAGCGCCGCTGGCTAGCTCCATAGTGTCGAATAAGAAGGGCTCGATAAGCTTGAAGCTACGGCCCATATCGGTAGGGACCATACCGGGGTCGAGACTAATACAGGTAACGGATGGATATTCAACTGCTGGAAACTCGGTCAACTTGATAACAGCCGTCTTGCTGATGGTGTACGAGTCCAACGTGACCGGGGTGTGCTGCGTGGAGACGGATGTCATATTAAGAATCGTTCTCTGCTCCTCGGGCGCCAGGTTCGATGGACTTTAAGAGGGCCTTTGAGACGATAAGCGTCCCCTTGACATTGACTTCCTGTCTTGGTATTAGCAGGGCATCTGCCCAGGAGAAGACGGAGGCAATTAAAAACCAACCTGGACCTTCCAGAAATCATCAATAGTAGCCTCAGCAATCGTACCCAAGAGAGCAATCCCCGCGTTGTTAACCAAGACATGCGGTACCCCACACTGGGCGACAATCGCCTCGAATGCGGCGTCGATCCCGCGCTTATCAAGGACATCGACAACGATAGAAAGGATCTTTGTAGCGGGGCTGACTTCTCTAACTTGCGTTTCCGTGTCCACCAGGGCGTCAGATGATCGTCCCAGGAGAGCAATTGCGGCAGCGCGAATCCCTGTCAAGTCAGAACACGCACGTCGCACAGTACATACACATGGGTGCAGCGTTTAGGCCAATTTTTATATTTCACTTACTCGTCCCAACCCGCTAGTGGCACCTGTAATCACAATCATCTTCCCTGCATGGGATAGCTTGGGCTGCGCCGGCTCTTCGCAGGATAGATGACCCGATAGCCCTTCTTGGTGAAGGCCATGGCCTTGACTAGCATATCCTTGTCAGCCATCGTAGCTGGTGAACTATAAAGTGAAATTGAATAGTGGAGAACCTAAATGGGCCGAGAGTATTGGAAGCGAAAAAAAAAAATGAATCAATAAAAGAATTTAAATATTTGACAGAGCCTGCTGCCGGGTAAATGGGATCTCTCTTATTCTACACGGCGGCGCAGCCCCCGGGGCCCTGGGATGTAGCTGCCTGGATAGATATTGGTTGTCCGCTCACACGCGAGATAGCGAATGACGAAGGATAGTTGTTCGCGGCCTGGGTCCACTAGTACAATAATTCATAGTCTGTAGATCCAACATTATATGTTTTATTGGCTGTGTATACTGCATGCCAAGCCAGCTGGGGTCTATTTTTCCATGCGTTCTCCACCATGCAGGTTACAATTATTGTGCTTCATTGCCACAGACTGGAGCGATGGGCCAGCTGGGGAAACACGGGGTCGCGCCAAGGGGTTAGTATAAGGTGCGTTGTGGCAGGCCCATACGGGAAAGAATCTGATATAACTGTAGGCAAGTCTCGACTCAAAGTCTAATACCTAGTCGAGAAAACACATCAAATTTGAGTAGCTTGTTCCATCCTGTGTAGTGAAGTGACTAGTGCTCTCTCTGAGAACTTGGGATTCCATACAATCACGACTACCTTGCTACGCAAGGGAGAGCTGCAAGGCTTTGTATGTTTCTCAGGGCTGGTTATTATCGGTACGTGTCAATTCATCACCAAGTTACGCAACTCATGAGCGAGAAGTTTTATCTTTTAATCAATCCAGCTTCGTGGTACGGGCAGAATTATATGTTAGGGTGTACCTCTCAGAGCCAGCCTGAGCTCGGCTAGGGACCCGAAGAACAAAGTGCGGCACAAGGTCGTATAACCAGGAGTATATATTGCCGGAAGCATATTATATGCGTCCACTAAAGATATAGAACCATAAAGATGGCGCATGACTGATTGGGGAACCTGCACGCGAACCCGGGGTCCGGCCAACTCATGGCTGCTCTGCTGGCTAGCCACACCGAGCAAATGTCAAATTGGGACCAGGAATACCCATTTACTTCGCTTCCCTGCCCAGAAAACCTCGGACAGGAGGGAATCTCCCCCCCTTGACCCCATTCTTGGCAGTCGCGCTTTGTACGCAGGTGTCTCAGTGTGTCGGACCCGGAGCCCGATGTCTAGGAATTCAGCGTGCATAGTCACAAGAAATGCTGGGATACAATTTTTGATTAGAGGTATGGCTCTGAATTGTTAATTAGCATATGTGGTAGTACAGGCTCGAGCCACCATCGGCAGTATTCCGCGTGTGGGACGTGACGGGCATCCAGTCTTCTGCTGAATCCGTCCCATTATTATTGAAACTCTAGCTACGTTAGGCCTTCCACTGGGACACTGTCAGGAGCTTATATCTGTACCTATACCAAGGAGGTTTACTGCGACTAAGATCCGCAGAGGGAGAGGGATGAAGTATCGGCGCCGAAGCCCGAAGCCGCAGACATCGTCCGAGGACGCCGAGACTTCGACGAGCCACACACAACCCCGGGGTATCAATTTTCATTTGTAGGAAGCACGTTCTTCCGGGCCGTTTCGCTATCGGACTCTGTCTCCGATGCTGCCAAGATACTTATCCCGGTTCGGGCCCGATCCTTTCTCCTGACATGGCATCCGGGGCGCATATAATGGTGGAGTTTCCCCGGATTTGGCAACATCTGGGGAAATATTGAATTACTTTTACTCCACTTGCCCCGGCGGAAACGCGCAGTCCACTGCATTGACCTTTCGTTCAAAATGGCATGGCAGGAGGATAAAGCTGAGGACGACACTGTGGAATACATTGAGCCTAAGGTATGTGAGCAGATTGTCTTCTGCTTGCTCAAACTATCAGCGCTGATTTCCCCAGAATAAGGATCCGGAAGCGGGTGCTGTGGAAGAGGAGTATGATGCCGCTGCTGTGGCTGCGCTGGTTTGGAAACAGGACTTACGCATTGTCCCACTGTCCGCATTCATTTACTTACTTTGTTATCTTGATCGGTCAAACATTGGTATGGCAGGCAGTCTTCCCACCCAATCTCTGCTAACCCCCGCTAGGAAATGCGAAAGTGCTGAACGTGGATACTGGGGATGATCTTTTAACGGAAACAGGCATGTCGAACTATGAGTATACGTAAGTGAGAGTAGCATTAACACCGATAATGTGCTAACTCTGGCCCGGCAGCATCGCGCTCATGGTATTTCTCATCGCATACGGGATCTTCGATGTGCCCTCCAACTACCTTCTCAAGAAACTCCGGCCTAGTGTATGTCCCCCGCAAGCCCACCACCGCGGTAGTAGCCACTGATCAGACCAGCGCTGGATTGCCTTCCTGATGCTCTCCTGGGGCGCGACCACTATCGGGCTTGGTGGCGCCAACAACTACGCCCAGGTTACTGGTATTCGGTTCCTGCTAGGGGTAGCCGAAGCAGGACTGTTTCCCGGGTTGGTCTATTACCTTACTTTTTGGTATCGCACCTCGGAGCGATCACTACGCGTCGCATTGATACTCGCCTCCGCGACGCTGGCAGGTACCTTTGGCGGCGCAATAGCCTACGGTGTCGGATACCTCAACGGCATGCATGGCCATTCGGGATGGCGATGGCTGTTCTGGATCGAAGGGGCGCCGTCCTGCGCCTGTGCGATCGCCGTGTGGTTCCTACTACCTGATTATCCGGAGTCTGCCAAGTGGCTAACCGCAGAGGAGAAGGCGTTGGCCACTCGGCGTCTGCAGGTTGAGGGGTCCAAGGGCGATGCGGAATCGATGAGCTGGGCAGATGCGAAGGCTGTCATTATGGACTGGCGCCTTTATCTGCACTACGCTGTATACTTTGGGATCTCGACACCCTACTCTAGTCTGTCGTTGTTTACCCCGTCGATCACGGCGGGCCTGGGTTATCATAACCTCAGGGCCCAGCTGATGACCGTGCCTCCATACGCGGTCTCGTACGTTGTTACAGTCGTTGTAGCCTGGTCAGCGGATCAATTCAATGCGTACGTGCTTGGCAAAAGATGATGAGTTTCTTGCTAGCTAACTTCCGGCAGCCGAGGCCTACACTCCGCCATCTTCTCATTCATCGGCGCAATGGGGTTCCTCGCGTCCGCGGTTCTCCCAGCAGACGCATACCTGGTATGTCCCAACCCCGAGAATACACTCGTGTCCGGACACTTATCATAAGCATAGCAGCGATACGGCTGCCTGATCGTCGCCTGCAGTGGCGCCTTCTCCTGCATCCCCCCGCTCCTCGGCTGGCTCTCATCGAACCTGCACTCCACGGCCGCAGCAGGGCTCGCGATCGCGATTAACGTTACATTCGGCGCGCCGGGCCAGATTGTCGGCGTGTGGATCTACAAGGCGAACGAGGCCAGCCGCGGCTATCCGACCGGCCACTGGACAAACGCGGCACTGCTGCTCTTTGTTTGTGTGGGGTGTGTCGTCTTGCATGTGTATTATATCTTTTTGAACCGGAAGAGGCGCAGTGCTGGAGAGAGGGTTTATTCTTACTAAGATCTTATGATAGCCTATTCCATACATAGGCAATGTTTAGACGAGGAGCTACGGATTTGAACCGATTTTCCCCCGCCTTCGCCGGCCCCCAACCACCGCTCTTCATGTAGACAATCCCTCTTTGTACTCATCAAGCAGGAGTAATATAAAGAGTGTAAAGCTACCCTCTATGAAATGGATGGTACGATATTAGAGCAACTAGCTAAAATTAACAAAGAAAAAGCCAAGTACAAGCACTGCTGGCTATCTGACTGATTCTCTGATGTATTAAGGGTATGGTATGATTATGGGTTGCCTTTCCCCTACTTTGATAATCCTGTTGATATGGGACAGCTACTGAGAGAGGAAGACAAGTCAATACAGTGGATGGGTGTAATGCGGTTTAGTCTAATCTGTGGTGGTGATTTTCACGTTTATCTTGGTCGGGGGGTTCAGGGGTTTGGTTTCGGCCCGTCCCATACCTACTGTATCCCATACCTACTGTATACACAGTAGGTAAGGGGGCTGTCCAAAGCCATTTCGCCCAATGATACTAACAGGCTTGGCCAACGACGGCCTTGCAGCACTAAAGAATGCAGCGCAGCAGTCAATTTTACCTCTTCTCATGCATCTAAAGTTCGACAGGTACAGCCCCCTCACCTGATACAGTGATGATGATGATGATGCTTTCATTTACCCTGACCCCTCGCCAAAGCGATATGCAGGCTACAACAACTATATATATCTGATTATGTACATGTAAATTCTTCCACTTCCTGAAAACGAACTTAGAGCCTTGTCACGGCCTGTTATGGCCTAATTGCCACTCCCATTGTTAGGCTGCCCTCGTGGCGCGTGACTGCGAAATCTCTATGACGCCTTGGCGAAGTCTAGCACGGCATTAACTATTTTAGCCCGCGAGATAATGTCTGGATTACCTTTCTTACCTTGGGTTAAGCCTCCTAGTAGACTTAATACACTATTAAACGCGTCTCTAACCTCTTTCCTTAATTTTATTTGTAGGCCTTGTAACCTTGGATAGTCCACTAATACATAGATAACTGTCTCCCGCGCGCCACACGCGCATAGGTTGTCGTCGCGGAAGCTATATTTCTTGGCGAAGATAGATAACTAGTTGTGGCCCGTACGGAGCTGTGTGAGCAGGTAAGCTTGGTTTCTAGGTAGGGAACCATACAGCTTCCGGGTGTAGTTCGCGGGCAGGGTGTTGTTAATTTTTTAAAGGTGGTCACCTTTGGTGCTGGATCTCTATTCTTGCTCCCACTAAGCATGGATTCTATCCCAGATTAGTGCTATCTCCCTTGTTAGCAGCGGGCGGAAGGAGTGGGTTTAACCTGGGTGCACGGTAGCTTTGGCTAACTGGTTTGCTGTGTTATTGCCAGGGTTGTCACAATATCCTGGAATCTATTGGAGGCGGAGATCTATATTCCTTGCTTGAACCTTGGTGGCTGCTTGAAGGATCACATAGATAACTTGTTGTCCTGATATAATCTTCATGCTCTGAATTGCTTGCAATACTAATCTACTATTACATATAATAGTTATAGTGGTTGGGCTGCTATCCGTTTGGCTCGGGCGTTGGTAGAATATCTTAAGTACCATGCTAATGGCGTGAAAGATACTTATAAGCTCCGCGACGTGGACTGACTAGTGGTCTATAGATCCTACCTGTACCTGTCAGGATTTGATCACCCTCTGGTTATTATCAAGTGCGATAACAGCGGCCCCTAGATGGCCTTCTCGCCCGGAGGCATCCAAATAGATAATAATATTAGATCTAGAACCTATAGTCTTGGCGTATTCCCTGGCTGTCTCTTAGTCTGGTTTAACGTTAATTTTTGCAAACGCCTCATGTCACCATGGTGGCAGCAGGCGTGGGTTAATCATTTCTAGCTCGTTTAATTAGTCCATGTTTATAGTTTTTAGCGCTTTGGCTAGAGGAAAGCGCGCGTGCAATCTAATATTATTCCTTTGTTTCTAAGCTTGGGACAATATATTCTAGATAGGGTGATTGTGTGGTAGTGTGTGTAGCCTGGCTATAGTGTGTTGGGCGCGGTGGCGGAGATAGAGGTGTGTGGGGAGAACATGGGCTTCTACTTCTAGTGTGGCGGTTGCCACTGTTCTAAATACTAAGAGAATGCGGATTAATAGGGTCCTCTATACAGTATTTAAGTGTTGCAGGTGGGTTTTATCGCGCAGCGGGTTGTGCCAGACAGTTAATATATAGTCTATGATAGGTGCCACACATGCCTAGTAGAGTTAACGCATTTGCTTGGGACATAGATATTGTAGTCCGCAGAGGGTAATGGTTATTTAGTTGCTTATTTAATAGCTTGTTAGACGTGCTCCTTCTACTATAGCTCCTGGTTAAACACCACCCCTAGTAGCTTTACTATGGGTGATGGTTGGACTGCTATACTATTCAGCACTACTAATCCCTCTAGGTATTCGCGCTTTTTCCTAGTAAAGTAGATAAGCTTAGTTTTCTTAGCTGTAAAGCAGGACCCAGTCTTCCGCGCCCAGTCCTTAATTTAAGGGATATTTTCTAATTATATCTGGGCCAGGTTTTCCTTGGCGGAGCGTCCCACTTGCTATTAAAAGTAATTGTTAATAAAGGCTAACGCGCCCCTATAGATACTAATAGGTTATTTAACTAGGTCCGCGTTAAAGAATGTAAATAAAATTAGGGAGAGTAGTGATCCCTGTGCTAGTCCTGCGTTTGCTAGTGGTTCTATTATAGTGTGGAAGTTATTAAACCTAATGCTTGCATGGCGGTCGCTTATAAAACTCGCGATCTACTTTCTTGCGATAGAGGGGATCCTCCTTGTCCGCAGGCAGGTATCCAGGCTCCTTTAGTTAACCCTGTTAAAAGCGCCTTTTAAGTTAAAGGTGATAAGGGTAACCATATGGTGTTTGTACCAGGCTTGGTCTATTGAATTCAAGAGTACCAGCAGGGCCTGCTTGGTTATTTAACCTAGGCATCCCCTAAACTAGCTGTTTGGTAGTAATTTATGTTTTTCTGCGAGGTATAAAAGTTATTAGGCCATAACTACCTCTAGTAATTTGCTAAGTGTGTTAAGAAGTAAGATTAGGTGGTAGAATCCAGGGTTGGTGTAATTAGCCTTTCCTGGCTTTTGTAGTATAACAATCTTGGCACTTTGTTATTGTTTTGGGTGGTAGCCTAGATTCATGGACGCAGTAAAAATATTCGTGATAAGTGTTTTTAGATGTGTCCAGAGCTTTTTCTAAACTAGTATTAGCAAGTTATCTTCTCCTGGCGCTGTGGTCCTGTTGGCTGTGTTAAGGGATTATTAAATCTTAAGTTTAGTAATTAGTTGCCAGGGAAGTTCTAGCTGTGATATGGTTAGATTTCTAGGATCTAGCGTGTTTATTATAGGGAAAAATATATTTAGAAATACCTGTGCTTTGTCTTTGTTCTTAGTATGCTCTTCTACGCTGGTCTATAGTATTAGGACGCATCCCTATAACTCTTATGGCTTTATGTAGGTGGCCGCTTTCTAGAGTTTTCCCTTGCCAGCCTTGTCTAGAAATCTTTACTAGTATAAAGCTTTTGCTTTTTTAATAGTCTAAGTCCATGCTTGTTACTTGTGTTACATGTCCTAAAATATAGTAGTAAAGTAAGGGTAATCTCGGCCTAGCTCGGCGCAGCTTGCCTGCTATCTCTGTTAGGTTTGGTTAACTTTGACTTGTTAGACTTTAAGGTCTGGTGTAAACTATTATTTAGAGTATAGTGTTAGCCGTGTGTCTGGCATAAAATAGTTGACCGCCTGGCTCGTGGCTTTAATAAGTGTAAGACCCTTACCATATATATATAGGATAGTTAGAACTTCGCGGGCTGAGTCAGCCCTGGCTGACTCAGCACATG
>JAMAHF010000125.1:0-53209 GCA_023627405.1 Penicillium sp. S1316
AATGACTACTCCGAGTTCAACCTCGACACCTTGGCCTCAGAAACAAACGCAATATTAACACACAGTGGAACAAACCTAGCTAAATCATGCAGATAATTTTTGCGATCGGGCTTGTTGCCATCAATCTGGCGGGCCACGGAGCCTCGCGCATATGAATAGATATGGGCATCGGCAATAATCCAACTGCTATGAGGCTGTACTCCACGGGTTGTGACACTTCAGGCCCATCACGAGCCCTCATACCGTTCAAGGAGGAGCCCAAATTTTTCCACCCGCAGTAGAGCGGGGTCCTTCCCGATCCCGCGATTCCCTGGCATCTCGGGACCTGGTCCCTGATTTGTGGGAACGGTAGCGGAGTTCTCGCGAGCCGCTGCCGCGCTCCCAGGGTACCGCGAGGGACATATCAGTACAGGAGGATCCGTTTGTGTTTGGCTCGATCGGGTTTAGCGCTCAGACCTTGACCACTGAGCGCTGGGGTGAGCATCGGGCATTGGATTATTGCGGACCCAACTAGTTCTGTCCGTCGTCGCCGCCCTCAATGACTGGCGGTCGCTCGTTCATTTCCTGAGGACCTAGCAAGAAACGGATCCAGGCCTTCTCCAAAGTTGGGAGTCGATCGAGGGCGAGTAAATTTTGGTCCACCGGTAAATTTTGCAGGTGCATCATATTAGATAATTTTAAAAGGCGCTATTATTATCATATCAGTATATCAAGAAGGCGACATCGCCTCTCCACCATCCTTCTCAAGGTTTTTGTTCTCGTAACCACCTGCGATTTTCTAAACATATCAATCACAGCCTGCTCACAAAAATGACACAAGAAACCTACAATACGGTGCAAGTCCGCTACGGCAACATAGCAAAACAAAGCCACGATACTCAACAGTTTAGCAACGCCAACAGCGTTGAGGATAGCCTTGCTCGCGCATTCGGCTACTCGGAGGAGGATCTGGCCTCGCTCCCTGAGAAGGCGAATCTGGGTGTTAGTTGCGGGAACCCCGTTGCTGTTGCAGGGATCAAGGAGGTGAGAATTCCTACAAACGTATCCCCCTGATTACTGGAGCCCGACTCAGAAGGTGTTGCCGCACGGCTAAATCATTGACGCAGGGCGAAACAGTCGTGGATTTGGGAAGCGGAGCTGGTATTGATGTCTTCCTCGCCTCTCGGAAGGTCGGTCCGCAGGGGAAGGCGATTGGGGTCGACATGACAGAGGTCAGCCACACACCCTCTTGGCTCGCTGCCTGCCCATCTCGCAACCTAACATACTCCGCACCAGGAAATGATAAGCCTCGCACGCCGAAACGCAGATCGCTCTAACCTGCAAAACACTTTCTTCATCCAATCCCCGATCACATCAATCCCGCTAGAGGACTCCACAGTTGACTGCATAATCAGCAACTGCGTTATTAATCTTGTCCCACACCAAGACAAACCAGCGGTCTTTGCTGAAATCGCACGACTACTAAAGCCCGGGGGCCGCGTTGCGATTAGCGATATCCTTGCCCGGCGCGAGCTGCCCGTAGCCATCCTGGATGATATGGCACTTTACGTCGGCTGTATTGCGGGGGCAAGTCAGGTGACGGAGTACCAGGCTTGGTTGGAGAGCGTTGGGCTTACGGGTATATTCACTCTTCCCTTAGGTACTCAGAAGCGGTGCGTTAAGGAAATGGAAAGTAACATCCCAGAATATAGATATCCTGTTTGTGGACGCAAAGGCCGATATAAATCTCTACAAGCAGTCCTCGGACACAGGTCAGGGCAGTTGTTGTGGTGCTGCCAAAGAGTCAGTGAGACTTCCCGTGAGTGAGTTTGCAGACGTTGATTTTAATGCATGGGTTGGTGAGTCTTATCTTTCCCCAACTCTTTAATCTCATCTGGATTGGCGTGCCGAATAGACTGATGGTGTTCTAGGGTCCTTTCAAATTTACGCTGTCAAGGCTAGGTCCGCTTAACGAGGTCTTGGAATTACATGCGACGTTGACGCCTCAGAGCCTGCTGAATTTGGCCATTGTCAAGGATAGCGATCGTAGCTGTAAGTCACTTTGATCAACCATCTGGTATCCTCCACGTAGTGGATCAAGTTTGCGGGCTGCTTCTGGATTTTGCCCTTCCTTCCGAGAGAGTCCTGGTTCTCTGGTACGATGAGCAAGAGGTTACATGATAGGAGCAGAAGTCGGCGTGAAAATTTCGTTTGTTTGGGGAGGAAAGAAGCGGTTGAAGCTGCTCTTCGCCAATACGAATTAGGCTTGAAGACCGGGTCTTGTTTGGTGTCCTTGACCAAGGACCTATTATTAAGGGTCACCTTCCATTCGATGAGATAGTTTATAGACCCAGGAGTGTCCCCATATCTGATACCCCCGGGTTGGCTTCGGTACCTCAAGGAAGCCATGGCGGTCTAATATGGGTTGATGCAAGGGGAAGTTCGGTCACAATGCGTATAGGTGGGGGAGGGACAAACCACATATGACGTTCGTTCGCTGCCGAAGTCGCCAGAAGTAGGGCAGGACGAGGGGGGTGTTCCCGCCCGCTTATTTAGGTGGCAAAGTTGCTGTTCAAAGGCACGAAGCTCACCTCCTCGAGGCAGAAGATGCCACCGAGGATCCTACATTGACAGCATATGGCGTTAGCTTTCAACGCAGAAGTACAATAAAAATAGAGCAATACTGGTTCCTGACAAGCAGAATATGATAATAAGCAGAGTCATTGGAGCTATGCTAGCTAGTTTTCGCTCAGCGTTGCTGAGTGCCTAAACCCAGGGGCAAGATGGGAACAGGCAGGAAGTGGTCGCCCCTGTTTGCACTAGTTTGCATCGAAGCTTCCAGTGTTACGATGCTAGCCTCTGTTCGCTAAGGAGCAACGCCAGCCAATCATTCATGGACCAATCGGGCACAAGACAATACGATACCGCGAATAGCTACGGCAGAAAGCAACCGCCCGCTAGGTCACGTGACGGTAGCCAGCCAAGAGAAACAGTAGCTACAGCTGCTTTCTTGGTACTGGGCGATACCTTGAGAGCTGACGAGTAACCTGGGTCACAGTCTGAACCAAATAAGTCAGTGGTTGTGGAGAAATTTCAAAAATTAGGTATCGACAGTAGGTGGTTGTTTTTCCATAGGCTAGCGTAATTCCCGGTCGATCCGCCCACCTCAAAAATTTCAACGCGTTAAATTATTGAAGCTAGTCAAACAACAACCATGCCACCAAAACCGCGTCAATCTCTACAAAACTTGGTGGAGCAAGAGGGGAGGATCCAACTCGCAATACAAGCTTTAAAAAAACGCGAAATCTCAAGTGCTCGTCGAGCGGCAGAGGTTTTTAATGTGCCACGCTCAACCCTCCGGGATCGCCTTAAGGGACATGGATTTCAACCAGAACTTCGCAACCATTCATTTCGATTATCTGAAAATCAGGAAGAGGCTTTAGTGAAGTGGATTATTGATAGAGATACGCGTGGAGTCGCTCCAAAAGTCTCTCACGTGCAGCAAATGGCCTACCTTGTTCTCCAAGAAGGTTCTTCGACCCCCCCCAAGCCGCTTGGAAAGAACTGGGTCACAAGCTTTATTAAGCGCCATGAAAGCATTAAAAGTCGATTTGCGCGCAAGTACAACTGTCAGAGAGCTCTCTGCGAGGATCCCAGGGCCATGAGAGAATGGTTTGACAACCTTAAAGCTCTGCGAGAGGAGAACGGCATCCAGCTTGAAGATATCTACAACTTTGATGAAACTGGCTTCGCTATGGGACAAATTGCAACTACGCGAGTTGTCACAAGGGCTGAGATACTTGGTAAACCTTACATTATTCAACCAGGCCAGCGGGAATGGGTTACTTCAATCGAGTGCATCGGGTCAACAGGTTTTGTTGTTCCGCCTTGCATTATTTTCAAAGGAAAGGTCCATATTGAGGGATGGTTTGAAGAACTTGGTCTCCCAGCAGACTGGAGGATTGAATTAAGCGCGAATGGTTGGACCACTGATCAGATAACTCTACGGTGGCTTGAAAAGTGCTTTATTCCTTATACAACTGAGCGGACAATTGGGAGTCATCGATTACTAGTTTTGGACGGCCACGGCAGCCATTTGACCCCGGATTTCGACAAAGTCTGCAGAGATAATAAGATTATCTGTATCTGTATGCCTGCTCATTCATCGCACCTCCTTCAACCACTAGATGTTGGTTGTTTTGGACCACTAAAGCGGGCCTATGGAGGCCTGGTTGAAGCCAAGATGCGCCTGGGGTTCCACCATATTGACAAGCATGACTTCTTACAAGCATATCCAGAGGCGCGGCAGCGAGTTTTTACAAAGGCGAATATTCAGAGCGGCTTTCGAGCAACTGGAATAGAGCCATATGATCCTCAGGAAGTCCTTAAGCGCTTTAATTATACAATATCTACGCCGACCCCCCCTCCAAGCCAAGGAGGTGCCTCAACCAGCTCCTCTACTCTTGCCACGCCTTATACAGCAAGACAACTACATAAAAAAGCATCCTCAGTCAAGAAGCTTCTTGATAGAGGCACTTATATTCCTTCAACTCCGTCGAAACGCGCGATAGATGAGCTTATAAAGGGCTGTGAACTGGCGATTTACAACACTGCCTTCACCCTCAAGGAATTGAACGATCTCCGCGCAGAAAGTCAAGTTCAGCAACTAAAAAGAGGTCGATCTAAGCGTCAAATGGCCCCTGTACAAGGCCTCCAAGTACAAGAGGCAAGGGACTTGATTACGTTGAGAAATGAGCAATCGAATAATATAGATGGTGGAGGTGGTGAGGCAATCGAAACTACTCCGATAACTTTAGCTCCACGAAAACGGGCTCCACCAACCTGTTCTGAGTGTAATATTCAGGGTCATATTAGAACTAGATGTCCTAATCGTCGCGCGACTTAGCTTTTTAAAAATATTAAGAATTGGGTTGTTGGGAATAGCTTCAAGTTTGACAGGTGTAATTGATTTTTGGAGGTGGGCGGATCGACCGGGAATTACGTTAATGTTAGGTGCGGACAAATGACTAAGTTATCTTTAGCACACCCAGCTTTTTAAATTAGGTTCACATAGAGGGCACAAATCGCGCAGAAGGACGGCTTGCTGATTGGTCGGAGGAGGAAGGCGCCTTGGTTACAGGAAACTCTATTTTACCAGGCGGCATAATACATGACATGCTTTACCGCCAGGATGTATTTAGGACGCAAAAACAGCTCAAGATCAAATATTAAAGCCATTGATATCTCACAGGACGCCATAATACCATATATTCCCCGCAGATAATCTTATTACAATCCAGAGTAATGGATGACCATATCACACAACGTCTATCGATCATTATCAAAAATAATCTACACCAAGGCGGTACTATCGCGGTTAGAAACACCTTAGTAACGCGGTATTTGAAGAATCCTCCTATCTTGGAACTGAAGTTGTATTGACCTTCGTGACAAGTGGCGAACCATACAACAGATGCCGGAAGCCAACCCTGATGGCGCCTGAAGATGTGAATAAGTTAGTGATATGTCATGGCGAGGAAGGGACGGCATCATTCTGTGGAAGTGCAGTCTACGGCTTGGGAGTCGAAGGCAGCTTGGATTTATACCATGGAGACTCTCGAATAGCATCACTGCACTGGAATGGTCCCTGGGCCCGGACTGGAAATCAGTTTGAGGTGACAAACGTTAACAGTGCAAAGTATCTAGTCAATATTTCTGGTATCCCTAGTCACGGGGTTCTAGGAGACGTCTCCGTTATTGTAACAGAGGCTGCTTGTTAGATCGTGATAGTAAATGACAAGGATCGACGCTCTGCAATAATAAAGAATAACAGCACCTTATTTTCTGCAATAACTGACTATGACCTGAAACTTGTTGTCTTAGCATGGATTTACTACCTTTCAACAAAAGTTGCTCGCCCGGCTGTACAATATTCTTGTATTTGTCTATACCCGCAGCCGGGCTGTGGTGCTTTTGAATTGACGCTGCTCGGATATTTCAGATGGTGATATTCTTATTAAACTTGTTCTAGGCTAGTCCTAGAGTAGCAACAGACAAGGCTCAGTTCATTAACACGAGAGACTTCGCTCAAATCATTGACAGGGTGGTCAGCCTTTCCAAGGACACAAAAGAAATCATGTAGGTAAAATGAACCCTGCCTAACCAAAGATACTCTATTTAGCTGACCTGAAACCGACCAATGGCAATCGAGTCCTCATCAGCAGACTGCTGCAAACAACGCTGACACTACTCAAAGCCATCGCTAAACTAGCCCAAACAGGGTCCAACCGAATGTGGTTGCCATTGCTCACGATGGGATAGAAGACACCAGCGGCCACTGGGATAGCGATACAATTGTATACCAGAGCCCAACCGAAGTTGTACTTGACTCTATTGAACACAATGCGACTGAGATCAATGAGAGTCAAGAGCGATGTCAGGCCGGAGGATATAAGGACGAATTCTGCCGATGAGATTGCGATCTCGGAGCCAGACCCGATAGCAATACCAACATCGGCCACTGTCAGCGCGGGGGAGTCATTAATTCCATCGCCAACCATAGCAACAAGTGGCCGGGTGCGCCTTGATTCTTTCCCCCAGTTGAACCATCTCCTCTTGGAGGGTCTCGGCACCGTCTTCTGGAGATATCGTATCTTCTCTGCCTTTTGCTCAGGCAAAATCCCGGCGATGATATTCTCCGGGGATATTCCGACTATTTTACCAACCGCATGAGCCGTCGTCGGATTGTCTCCCGAAATCATCCACACGGAAATTCCTCTGTTGCGAAGAGCCTGCAGGACCTCTTTAGCCTCTGGGCGTACAGGATCAGCCACAGCCAGCATCATAGAAAGCACCCAATGCACCTTTTCGATATCTCCAGCCCCTTCTCGGACTCTAGTTCCGACCAAAACGACCGACTTAGCTTCGCGCTTCCAAGCTGCGAGGATGGCGGCATTCGCAGACGAGATGGTGATCTCGTGGTCAAGCATTAAGGCCTCGTTGCCCACGATAATGTCAAGGATAGACGATGGCCGGTGATCAAGAGGGAAGGATCCCTTCATACCCTTCCCTGGAATCTCGTCAACAGCGGAGGCTCTGAGGGCCGGAGGTCTCCTGGAGCCAGCAAAGGACACCATCGCCTGGGCAATCGGGTGACTGCTTTTGTGCTCGAGCGTCAATACCGCGCCCCAGACCTCATCAATGTTTTCTTCGTGGGCCGTTTTGTGGTCGGTGATAGACGGCTGGACCCCTTCGGTAATCGTGCCTGTCTTGTCAAAGACAATGCAATCCAGCTGACTAGCCTCTTGAAACGCTTCGCCGCCTCCTTTAACTAGGATTCCATACTGAGCAGCAAGTCCGCCGCCGACAAAGAGTGCGGTCGGGGCAGCGAGTCCAATCCCACATGGACAAGCAACAACGAAGACAGAAATAGCGAACTGCAACGACCAGAACTCCCATCCACCGGCCCCGCCCTCCAGCCACGACAACGGCAAGCGGCCAGAGACACCTAATGACAACCAAATAATCCAGTCCAGGACAGCGATGATGGTAATTAAAGGGACAAAGTAGCCCGTGATCAAGTCTGCCGTGCGCTCGATTGGTGCTCTCCTAACCTGTCCTTCGCGAACAGCACTGATGATCTGGTCCAGCATCGAGTCACCGGAGAGATGGGTGATGCGGATAAGAACGGGGTTTGCTCGGTTAATAGTCCCAGAAAAGACTTCATCCCCGATGCGCTTGGGGAC
The DNA here is from genome assembly GCA_023627405.1 of Penicillium sp. S1316. Classification (NCBI taxonomy): domain Eukaryota; kingdom Fungi; phylum Ascomycota; class Eurotiomycetes; order Eurotiales; family Aspergillaceae; genus Penicillium; species Penicillium sp. S1316. The sequence continues at coordinate 7,725 of JAMAHF010000125.1, forward strand.
CGGCTTTGATTCGCCTGTCAAACTCGACTCGTCAAACCGTGATGTTCCTTCAACAACAATACCGTCGTACGGCGGAGAGGCACCATTGGCCACACTGACTACATCATTGAGCTCCAGCTGATCAATCGGGACCGTGTGCGGTGTAACAGATGGAGAAGAGGGCTCTGTCCCCTTCGACGCAACCAAGACAGCTGTCGTCGGACGCAACTTGCCTAGTAAGCCCACGGAATCTCCGGCCTTCGCCTTGCTGTAAGCCTCGAGCAACCGACCAATCATGAGGAACATTGTTAGGAAAACAACAGAATCGAAGAATGACTCAACATGGGTGACTCTGTGGCCGTCGGCGGGCTGATTGGCATTGATACCCAAAATAGCGATGGAGGAAAAGTACGCAACGGTAGTACCCAGAGACATCAGCATATCCATGCTGCCAAAGCGGTAGAATCGGCGGAGGATTGGGGTCTTGCTCCCTGGCCGCCACAGTGCCATAAGCTCACTGAGCATCCGACGGTGAAACAGATCCGCAGCGAAGAAGTACACCGGGGTCGCCATAATAAACAGCGCCCATTCCATGCGTGAGACCTGACCGGCCCAGATGGGCTGCTCGAGGTACATGACCCCTGAATTGTCTCCAGGTACCAAAGACATATAGACGATCCCGATAATAAACGCTGGGATAGCAGTCAACACCGCCAATAGCAGGCGGCGAGCGATGCGCCACATGTGTCGACGTTGCATCATTTGGGAGCGCTCCTCGAGACTGGGGGAATGGTAAATAGATACTGTGAAGGCCTTATCCACCTGGGCGATCGCATGTAAGATATGCCGAATGGTGAAATTGGGGCTGTCCGGGGTATATGCTATAGTGAGCCGCGGGTGTCCCTTTCGAAGAGGGTCCGTCACCTGGAGACAACTGGAAAACACGCTGAGAGCATCTAGAATCCGCTGGGGGCAGTTTGAGCAATGCATCCCGTCCACCTGGATAGTGACGGACCGGTTCAAGGCTCGTTGCTCGGATGGGGTGCTACTCTCGACCTCGCCGAGTGTAGCGGCGTAACCCAATTCGCTGATAATGGCGATGACCTCTTCCAGATGCTCCTTTCCTTGCAGTTCTACCGTCGCACTCCCTGACACAAGGTTCACGTCCAGTTTTGTGACCCATTCGTAACGGTTGAGCGTGTCTGTAACTGTCCCGACGCAGGAGCTGCAGGTCATGCCCCCGATAACATAGGAGGCTCGCCATATGTCGGCCGACGTCGACTGTTTCGATTGCCTCTTGGGCAGGAGATCTTCACAATCAATCAGCTGGGCGGAATAACCCGAGCCTGTAATTGTCTCTCGCGCTTCGTTCACACGCGACCGGTCCAGGAGAACGACCACCGCGCTACTAGTCAGTAGATTAACATCGGCCGACTGCACCCATGGTTGGTCGTTCAAAGCATTGGTAATCTTCCCGACGCATGAACTGCAAGACATTCCACTGATTGATAGTGTGATGCGAGTGCGGGTGCCCGTCAGATGGTCGTCGACGACAGATACGAGGTCGTCATCTCTGGGGCTGCCCGACTCGACGACCCGGGGGCTGAGGTTCTTTTGAATAACTGTCAGATCGTCACCAGTGCTGGATGTCTGCATTGCTAGCTGTGCAGAGCATGCATCACATTGCCGGATATGCTGTTCTGACTCATGGTGAGGATCCGGGTCAGGGGCGCGCCTGACGACTGATGGACGGGCTGAGCGCCACGTTCGAAGACTCTCGCTTTCAGGACTACCGTTTCTGGAATCACCAGATTCGATGATGCTGTCGATCTCGAAGGCGGCATCTTCTAGGGCATGCACGATTTGTGAGGCACTCAGATCAATGGGATGCGCAACCTTGATCTCGTGCAGGACTGTGGATACCGACACGGAGAAAGGGGGTGGACTGAGAGTAAATAGGGTATCGTTCACTGTAGAAGCACATGAGGGACAATGGAGGTTGTTCACCAAGATGGTGCTAAACCTCGATTCAGGTGGCAGACGCTGCTCAGTAAGCCATGATTGTAGAGTCAAGTATGTGCCGAATGTATATTTGAGGACAGCCCTCTGTGCAAGGCCTAGCTTTTATATATCCGTTGTCCAGGCTGATTTCAAAATTACAAGTTATGTATGTCACAAGAAGATTCAGGAAACGCGATAATGCCGCAAGAATTGATTACTTGGCACAGCCAGACTTTGCGTCCAAATGACCACTGCTGAGTGCGATGCGCCATTTGCGCGCTGAATCTCAAATTCTAGCACGGCACCTTCAACAGATTTACGGTCCTTTGACCTGGCAGCATGAAAAGGCCATCGCAAGAAATGCCGTTCACTCCCGCTGTTTTCGACCTACTTTGCTGCAGTCCTATAACTCTTGCCGGTGACAAGGACCTATTTCAGCCTCAGAACTCAGATTCCTAGAAAGTAGTAAAGGAAAGAATTACGTCCAAACCAGTTGCAATAACCTATAATAAACTAGTATCCATAGTACCAGGTATCGATCTCCGGACTACCATAAGATACCTAAGCTAGAATCACCTCCTTGACTTACTGATAGATGAGATCATCCCCTTCCCATACTAGAACATTCATTCAGACATCCCGGCAAGATAGCTGTCTCTAAACAGGAAGACAGTAGAAGTCAGTGACAACTATGATGACCCTGAACCCGCTGACTATACTGCGTCCAGACCAGTAGACTAGCACAAATGATTGCGCGCCGAATATTACCACGGTTGAAGCCTTCGCGCGCGATGCTGGCGGACAGAGTCAAGACAGAAATGGCCAAAAAGAAAAATCGAAGCTTTTGCATGCCAACTGCGGTGATAGAACCAGCAAAAATGAAGTCAAGTATAGTCTGCCAATAGTCAGAATACAGGGAAAGCCCGTACAAGTTTGCATGGAGCATACTGGTAGCCAGCAACACGAACTGGACAATAAAGCAAATCCTTCGGGTAGCATAGTTGAAATCAACCGATGACCGCGCCCAGAGAGATTGTTGTTGTCGGTGCTAGGTCTGGAAGATTTCTGCGCGGGAGCTGAACAATCGCGACACGGCATTTTGAGTGATTCCTCAAGATGATGATGATAGCTTAGCCACATTATCAAATTCCCTATTCTGTCCCTATATATAGCTATTCAGGCTCGCAGAAATGCGGCATTTTCGCCTTCAATTTGCGAAGGGAATTGAATGTAATCTGGAGTATGTTGCTGACACGCGCCAGCTAAAAGGAGCGATAATCCCTCGCTGATATTCAAAGCAGACTGCTCGTTTGGACCAGAAAGGGATTCGATTAGACTTTCAAGGGCCCGTGCAATGATACTATTGTTTTACTCATAGCAAGCTCTCCTCATAATGAGTGCATAGAGACAATACTGCTTTCTTTTTTTTTCTCGGTCGCAGATTTGAAGTACTGTGTGAAACAGCCTGTGCAGATACTTCAAAGATGATGAAGGCAATTTTGAAGCTGTGGGGATCTGAGGACGGGTGGCCACTCAATCAAAAATCTCGGACTTGGGTGTGAAACGGCGTGGCTGATTCGAGGTCGATTTTTGCGTATCGATTTGCGATTTAAGACAGCTCCTTTCAGGCGCCAACTCTTTATTTTCTCAATAATTGGAGCTCCCTGTTATCCTCGTCTCTGGAGAAAGAGAACGGCGCCGATCGTCGTAAAACAGCGACAAATGGGGGTCAGCCAGGCCTTCGCGGGGAACTGATCAAATGTGAGAGATTTTCGCGTTCTTTTGAGTTCCTTGGCTGCACTATTGATGTCTCGGCGGCGAAGACTGACTGGCCAAGCATTTGCCAAATCGCTAAAACCCGCGAAAACATCGCATTGGGGATGGGCTTGAAAAGCACACGCTCCGCAGTCTTGAGGAACTGAACGAATGGAAAAGACTGCATAAGTTGGGAAACAAAAAAAAAAGAAAAAAAAAACTTGAAGGTCAGCTACATTCGTCGGTTTTCAACTCTCAATTCTTGCCTCTCTTGTTTCCTCTCATTGGCTTAACGCCAAAGCACTCAGCCCGCAGTAATCTAAAATATACATAGTTAAGCCCATCTGCCGAGCAGTGCCATGAGTCCTGCGCCAAGGCAGATCAGAAGATGCCGACCAAACAGTGCGAAGAGGAGCCCGACGCATAAACGAGTTGAACAGGAACTCGCGCGCAATTAATTCGATAAGGCCAGTATAAATAAGAATGCCTGCCGAGATAGCATCAAAAACACCATTGACTATCAGTGTCGTCCGACCACTAGGTGGGTAGGTATTGCGCACTGCCAAGCCAACTGCGATGGCAATGGGGGTAGTTAGACCATAGACAATACCCAGAACATAAGGCGTCCAGCGCCTGGAAGTCGGCCATGGAATCACGGCGAGGCGAGATCCCAGACCTAGTCCCTCAAATGTCTGGTGGAAGGTGAGAACGATATAGAGCGCGGTGAATTCAGAACCCGCAACTGCGAGTGTCAGGCCTATGAATATGGAATAGAAGATGATTCCAAATTCCAAAATGGAAACCCCGATAAGCTAGGCTGCAGAGTCATCCACGAACGCGAAGTTGCCTCGAGCCACCTCTGCGTCTTCGCGTTCCTGAGGCCGGCTCAAATTATCGTCCATCGGCAGGTGACGCTTAGCCTGATTCCAACCACCAAAATTATCAAACCCGCCAAGGCACCGACCTCCGTTATCGACGATATCGCTCTGTTGACTCATGCCGAAATATGAATGGCGCATAATCATGAGTTCCACCAAGAACATAGCAACGATGGTCATGAGAATGATGCCCTCCACCCAAGGATACTCCGAGATCGGACCAGCCAAGCAGTCATCCCTTAGGGCCTCTTCCGCTGGAGCAAGCAAATGAATAAATGCAGTTGCAATGATGACACCAGAGCCAAAAATTTGGCTATAAAAAAAGCCCAGTGTGCGATTCGCTCACACTTAGCGCTGACTGTGCTTGAACGTTTCACTAGCATAGGGAAAACTGCCGCTGTCATCGAGCTAGCCATGATGACGAAAATGGATGAAACACGGAGGCCCAGCCGACCGTCATACTCGTTTCCAGTTTCACAGGTATCAGTATTGTCGCCAGTATCTCGTTGAAGATAGCGTAACAGTTCCGTGTCCATCCTGATAAGCAATGTATTGAGGATTGAGTTCTAACACGGGCAAAAACGGGATCGAAAGACTTGAAAGAAAATCCTGCAAAGTGATACGCGCACTAAAATCGGATTTGTTTGCAACAGTGCACTAGAAAGAGTTGGTGATAGCAAACTTTGCAATGGCTGTCTTTCATCCTCTATTAAATATCTATCGTCCACCAAGGTCCTCGCTTCACAACAAGGATGACTTACTCAAGGCTTTTGATAAGAGTCTATGAAGGCTTGGGAAGGAAGTGGACGTGGGGTAAAAAAGAGGCAGGCTCATAGGTAGGCAATCCTGGCCAGGTTTACTTGCCTTTTCTTCTCAGCGCCCTTTCATTTCCCTACTTTCTTTGGAAGGAGAAAAGGTCATATTGCTGCTTTGCTGCAGCACGAAGTCAAACAGTGAAAGTCATATTTCCACACTTTCGTCACTAATGATAACAAATCGTCGGATTTTTGTCGCCAGCCGAATGGACAGCTACTGTTATACCGGCCGAGAGACTTCAAAACACATGGAAGCCTTTCATACCGTCTCGAATATATATCCTGCGAAGGAACTTGAAACCGCGTGATAGAATCTCATGTCTTCGCAAAAACTCCCGTACTACTCCGTACCTTCATGGCCTTTTGAGTGATCGATAAAAGAGCTCGAGGGACCACCACTATCAATTGGATGGCTGGTCTCCATATTTCAAACTTTGCCGAGGAGCGCTAAAATCCGCGAAAACACCGCATGGAATTTCCTTGAGCCTTCCAGGAGTATAATCGTCTCCCTTTGCTTCCTACTACTGCAAGGACATTTGATCACCCTCAGAAACATCGAACTCTTCATGATTACCTTCTTCCATCAAATGCCAGGCTTTGCGTTCCAGCTTCGTGCAATATGCGCTCTTTTTGCAGTGCAAGGCGCTCTCGGTTCCCTACGAACGTTCAACTTCACCGTTCATACCGCCCAGCGCAGCCCAGGTTTGCGGATTGATTCCTTGCCTTCGTCACAAGACAGCTAACCCTAGTTGCTGATAGATGGGTACTCCCGTGAAGTCTACCTGATCAATGGACAGCAGCCCGGTCCAATGATTGAAGTTGACGAAGGGGATGATGTGGAGGTGTTCGTTCGTAATGAGTTGCCAGTTAGCACTACTATCCATTGGCATGGTATGTTATCGTCAAAGTATACGTTGCGGCTCAACTAAGCACATGAATTCAGGGATACTACAGCGTGGAACACCGGACATGGATGGGGTCCCAGGAGTAACCCAGGTGCCTGTGCCGCCCTTCAAGCGCTAAAAGAAGTGGTTGCTAACTTGGCTCTAGTACCAAATACCCCCGGGAGGGAATTTTACATACCGATTTTCCGTGGAAGACGAATACGGGTTTTACTGGTATCATTCTCATTTCCGCGCATACTACAACGATGCTATACGGGGGCCCCTCATGATCCGGCCAGCACCCTCTCGTCGCCGACCGTTTGAAGACATGGCTGCAAGCACGGTTGAGCGTGAACAGCTGCTACAGGCTGAGAGAGATGCGGTATCTATCCTCCTGAACGACTGGACACACGATCTGTCAGACACAATCTTTAGCCGGTACCTCGAAACAGGTGCCTTCCCCAGCTGCATTGACAGTATTCTAGCCAATGGTCTGGGCAGGGTAGAATGCCTGCCAAGGTATATGCTCGATGCAGGCCCGGGGTTAGGCCTGACGGACGAAGTCGATGCCACCCATCACGACAATAGTGCGACAATGACCACTTCCGTAATGCAAATGCCACCGATGGCAAGAAGAATGGAATCGGTCGGAGATAACCCCCACGACCAGATGTCCATGCCTCCGATGAGCACAACCAACCCGTCAGAGTTAACCATATCCACAACGGGTGGGATGCCCATGCCCAGCCCAGAGACCATGGGCGAGTCAATGAGGTTGGGCCCTCGAGGCTGCATGCCACCTATGATGTTCAGACCGGGATACGATATCAGCTTTCTGCCAGCAGAAACATGTGTGAACACAACATCACAACAGTTAGTAGTCAACGCAAATGCATCTCAAGGATGGCTTGCCCTCAACCTTGTGAATTCTGGAGCTGTTAGCAACCTTAAGGTTTCACTTGACAGTCATTCAATGCATGTCTATGCCGCGGACGGACTCTATGTGACCCCGCAGGAGGTTAAGGTAAGATCTCCTCTTTCCATGGTTATCAACCTACCTTCCTCTAACGTGGACAGGTTCTTGAAATCGCCCTCGGCCAACGATACTCTGTGATGATAGAGCTTGACCAGTCTCCTGGCAACTACTACCTTCGATTCGCTACTTATCCAAACGGTGACATGCAGCAGGTCTTGGAAGGCCAGGCAATAGTGTCCTATGATGTCAGTGAATTCAAAGTTTCTAATCCAACATCGCTGCTATTAACACACTGCATAGACCACCGGAAACGATACACAGGATATCTCTGTTGATCCGATGTCTGTTTGGATGTTGACTAACGGATCCGCTACACAAGGTGCCAATGAACTGGTAGAATCACGCCTGGCACCGTTTGAGGGTAATAGACCTCCCACTACAGCTGCCGATGTCACCCGATTCTTCAATATCAATCAGACCGGCATTGTCACCTGGGTTGTGGACCAGTATCCGTACGCCGAACCAACGATTCCAATCTTATACGGTAACATGTCAGATGGATGGGATGCGAACACCACCCTCCATTTACCGACGAATTCGACAGTCGATATCGTGATGAGTGTGGCAAATGGCTCGTTGGATATGGTGTGGCCCCCTACGCTGCTTTTTGGCGCCCACGTACAGTCGCTGACATGTATTAGATGGGCCATCCAATGCACCTTCATGGGCATAAATTCTGGGTTCTAGGTTCTGGCAGTGGCCCATTCCCTTACCAGTCGGTTGCAGAAGCGCCGCCGTCCCTGATTAACCTCGTCAACCCTCCGTACAGGGATACCGCGAATTTGCCACCATCGGGATGGCTAGCAATTCGGTGAGTTTGAACCTATCCCGCAAGCAAAATTCTCAAGCGTAGTAGCTAATCATGCAATAGCTATATCACCGATAACCCGGGCGCATGGATACTACATTGCCATATCCAGTGGCATATTGTGGTCTGTCAACTCCCCTTCTTTACTCTCGCCATTGGCGGACAAACGCTTACGGTTAGTTATACAGTCTGGAATGGCGGTGGTACTAGTCGAGGGCGAAGATCAGCTCGATGCCCTGATTCGGCAAGGGAATAGCTCGGATCCAAGTACACCATCCAAAACCGGTACCGCACCGTCGTATATTTTCAACTTTTCTAGAAGTTTGATCGCTCTTGGCACTATGCTGAATGCGCTGGTCGTGTTTTCATAGCAAGCAGCTGGTTGCACCTCCCTGTCTTTTTTCTTGGCTATATTTCCTTCTATCTACGTTAATAGAAGTCAAGTATTCTCTACGGCACCGCATGTTTACATGTACATAAGATAGTCGCACTGCAGCAGCTTTAGTAACAAAGCTAGATTTATCTCCTATTATCTGAAATTCTGTAATGAGTGGAATTCGACTCTTTCGAAGGCAATTTGATGCAGGAGCAATGTTCGGTGGTTTCGCTTCATCGCTGCTGAACCTTCCGGCAAATTGTCGATCGATACCGTTCTTCCCCACAAAGGCACTAAACTTGTGTAGCAGGGCAGTTATTTCTAGAGGAAGATTTAGTGCATCCATGCGCAGATAGGTCTATGTGAAATGCTCGGAACTCACACCGCATGCACTGCAAGTGCAATCCTTTGTGGAGCAAGTGCAGCTCTGGGGTCCAGTGCAGGAACAGGTGGATCCGCAGTTGCAGGCCATATTCGCAGAATAATGGTAGTGTTCACTAAATATATTGAATGATGTCGGAGATATTTGATTGATGGTTTACTCACAACAGGTCTGGGGACCTTGGGAGCCCTTTATAACTGTCAGTAAGCTGGACAAAAGGACAAAATAAGTGATAAAGAACAGACGTCATGACATTGGGAAGGCCGTGGTCATGAAGTGGGTTTAATTGGCGAAGAGCAGGGACTACACGTCATTGTTATGGGAGAACAGCCGCCCCACCGAATGCCAAATACATGGACAGCTCCAGCCTTCTTTCTTGCTTAGAAGGAATAAGGTTTTTTTTATACATCATTATTAATTAAAGGCACTGCCGGTCTGAGATATTTTTGCCTAGTTTAGCGCGCCACAAGCCTCCATGCGAGAACTTGATTCACCGACAGTATTTGTTGGCCCCATGCGCCCATCCGGAAAACGTGGGTTGTCCTCCCTGATCGCGATGGTGATGTGTTGTTTTGGAGTCTCTCGATATTGTTCCCGCGTGGAAGAATCAACTTGGCAAAAGATTCAAATGCCATGAAACCATGAAACAATGCAGGAATGCTTGATCCAAATCGCCCGAGGATGCTTTGGGAACGGCCTTTGCCAAGTGGATTCAGGAAGACTCAACCATATGCCAGGGCTTCCGAGTTGGGTTGAGTATGTGCCTGCAAGCAACAGGAATGTGAGCTGCATGACCTGGTATTTACATCAACAAATCGTTGTTATTATCTGTTTTGCTTGCATGAGTAGGGGCTCTTCTAGTAAAGATATAAAGAGCCAGACGATTGCTCTAAGAGTTCACACATATAGTACTCGAGAATTCTTCACTAGCTGTTTACATTCAGATTACTTTAGCAAGGACAAGCCTTTTCTTCCCAGCCTTCAATATGTTATTTCCTGTTCCTTGGGGGCTTGCTATCAGCAGCTTCTTCATGCTGCAGTTTACTTTCTCCGCCGCCCTCAATGGTACAATTCGAACGTACTACGTCGGGGCAGTGGAGGAGGATTGGGATTATATGCCTACGTGAGTCCTTCTGTGATTAACTAGAGTCTCGTATTAATATCATATCCATTTGCGGTATCGACCTCATCAATGGAGTCGAGATAGACCAGTCTCCACAAGCAGCAACCGTGGCCGAGCACAACGGTCAGCGCATTGGACATGTGTACACCAAAGCTATGTTTCGGGAGTTTACAGATGACACCTTTGCTGTGCAGGCAAGGCGACCACAGGTACGATTAGCTCTTTTGTGGACTTTCCCATTGAGTTGCCTGTAAACTGACCAGTCCTAGTGGCTAGGCATGCTCGGGCCCGTTATTCGGGCTGAGGTCGGCGACAGTCGAAGTCACCTTCAAAAACATGGCTTCAAACAATCATTCTATGCATCCACATGGACTCCGTTACAGTAAGCCCAACGAAGGGATAGCGATGGCAGGGCAAGAATTCGGTGGCAACTCAGTCCCACCAGGTGAAACGTGGACATACACGTGGGAGGTCCCAGGTAGACACGACCTTTCATAGCTTTGCGGTCACAAGCTGACATAAATGCGCAAGAACGCGCTGGCCCGGGGCCTTTAGATCCGCCATCCTTGGCCTGGACATATCACTCCGACGTCTCCGGTGCACAGGATATTTATAGTGGTTTGGTCGGAGCTATAATAGTCTACAGGCCCGGAGAGCTTGCCAAGCATACTCTCGACGGTCCAGCGCCCAGAGGTTCGGACCCGACCGAGGAGGTCCTAACTCTCTTTATGATAGTGGATGAGAATCTGTCGTTCTACATTGATGGGAATACCTTGAACAGAACTAATATACCGCGGGGCGAGCTTCAGGTGAATCGCTTGGACCCTGGCTTTCAAGAAAGCAATTTGAAGCATGCGATCAATGGTCGATTATTCGGAAATCTTGAAGGCTTAAATCTTACTGTTGGTCGAGAGGCCCGTTGGCATGTGGTGAGTTGCAGCTCAAGTACCACATTTGCAGAGTTGACAATTTTTAGCAATCATTGGGAAACGTCCAAAATTCCCATACACCGCACTGGCATGGCAACACCCTTACATGGGCAGGGCAGAGGCTTGATGTTGTAAGTTGTTGTCTTGAATTCCAGGGAACTCGATCCTGACTTGCTTGGATTTAGTTATCTGTTTTGCCAGCACAGACAAGATCCTTAACAATGACTGTTGATAACCCAGGAGTGTGGGTCCACCATTGTCAAGTGCTCAATCATCGTAGTAAGGGGATGATTGTGGAATATCATGCTGTTGACCAGGATTAGAAAAAAAGGAACAAAAGCTGTTTTTGCCATTCAGCGTCAGGTGAATGATACAAGACCCGAAGAATTATCTAAACTTGAACTCGGTCATGATGACTACTTAATCACAGAACAAGAGCACGCTATACAGAGTGTAGGCTTCATATATTCTCACGCTCTAGGACTAACTATCTTCTTCGCGGCAAGCTACCGCATACAACAGGTGGTATCTGGAGTGCTTGCCAGTTCTCATGATCTTTCTTACAAGTATCTCGGAGTAACTGCACTCCTGACCGTTGAAAGGAAGATCTTCTGTTTCGAGGATGCAGCTAGGATTGTGCAGCAGACGGGGAGGGATCATGTATTTTGACATGCGTATGGTTGACTAATTCCTTCATTACCGTGGTTTGAAGATGCTTCGAGTTTTCTCCACATCTCCAGTACCATTTGGTAATAATAGTGCGGGAAAGCGTAAATCATAAGGGGCGAAGTCGTGCGGCATGTAGTCAAGAAGCTGAGCATTGTTGATACCAAATAAATCTGGATATAACCCCTCCCAATCAGCAGCATAGGAGTCTGCTCCTGTGAGGCCTGATGTAGACTGTGTATAAGTAGAAGTGGACATATCCTCTCCATAGAGGTTCTCGGAGTTTATGTCATTTATGGATCCAGCTGAGGCAGTTATTATTGGAAAGTCAACAGCAGGAAAAGAAGACATATCCAGATCAAGATTCTCCGCCATGGTTTGTTGGACCGAGAAGTTATCAAAAGCTGTTGGTGCTGAGTAATCAGGTGCCATGGTGGAAGAGAGGTCGGTGAAGGATGGGAGGTCAGCAGGTGATATAACTGAGTTTGCGGGGAGGCTGTCTTCAGCTGAGTTGGACTGGAGCCTGGTGTGCTGATCCGAGATTTGAAATTCAGGTGCACTTTCTGACGGGCTTATCTGTATCGGATTGAATCGTGTAGGATACCTAGAATAATCTTCGTGGAGGGCAGCTAGGGCGCTCTCTGGCTGAGCTAACGTGATCCTTCTTTCTTCATGGACTGGAGAATGCGGCCAAGATGGCTTCGGAACGAGATCGGGGAACGGGTCTTTCTTAAGCGCACAGACACAACGCTCCCCACGAGCACAATTACATTGTGGATAGGAATCTTCTATAACTCATAGTTAATAAGAAGGTAGCCATGCATAGTAAATATTAATAGACTCACGAGTTTCGGAGTCATTCTTTGCTCTGTTAGTATTGCCACATCCACACTTGACATGTGCTGATCGTGATTTGCGTAGACTACGACAGTGAAGGCACTGAGAAACTGGTCGTCCTTTTTTATTAATAAAGGTCAAAGGCCGCTCTAGGGGGATTAATTAGCAAGGCACTAGATCAGTATCTAAGTACTGACAGACCTGAATGGGAACAACTGGCAGCACGGTGGCCACGGATACAGGCCTCACAAGCCCACTTCTTTCCGTCAATGAGCATTGGTAGTACGTATGTTAAACAAACGCGAAAACAATGGTGTGTTATACTTCTAAAAATAGATTTTGAACAGGGCGCAAAAGTACGAAGAGACTTGTGACATGTTGAGGGGAGGAAAGAATGAGCTGTTGAGCAAGTTAAATTGGGGTTAAGTTATGATTTAGCCTGCCCTTGCCACACCGCTAAGGATCCTATTTGCTTGCGTACAATCTAGAACGCCAAGCATTCACCTATGACCAATTGTCAAGTGACCAACCTAATACACAAAGGGCAAATATATAACATAGCTAGAATAATATTGTACCCATCCTCTTCCATAAATTAAGTGTGGAACCCAGCTCTGTGGCTTTTTGTTCTGTTTTCTGGTACGGTCATCATTTCCGTTGGAGGAACAGCACTTTGAGTGCTTATCACAGCGCCTTCAGCGCGGCGCTGATTTCATCACGCATCTCTAGATGGCATCTGACGCCCCACTTCAGCGCTTCAGCACCCGTCAGACAGGCCTTCAGCCTCAGAAGGCCAACAATCGAGTCTCGGAGACAAGATCAAAGAGGCATGGATATCCCAGGAACAAGTACATCCTAGAAACAAGTATATCTCAGGATAGGGTATCTCCTAGGCCGCAAGCCACACGACCGATCTGGCCTAAAGCCCGTGAAGGAGATCTGACCGGGGTTCTAAGCCTGAATTAGACATAAGCTTGTGGTCTGAGCACCTGAAAGGTCAGAGGGGACAGAGCAAAGGCCTAAGGTGGTAGGTCCAGACGCTGGTGACTTGGGTAGTAAGATCTGGTGCGTAGGCCGATTGACATAACACCAGAAACGCCAGACCCTGCGCCCCCGACCAGGCCGGCCGTCAGACCGCGGTCGTACGACCACCACAGACGGAGGACTGCCAACTGGTGTCCACGGCAGGTGCAAGACCCAGACGGTCGTCTGCCTACGTAGTTGCGACCTGTCTGGTCTGCCGACCACCCCAATGTTTACTGAGTCTTCCAGTTCCTTCGCGTCACAATTCCACTTCGCGTGCGATCGACTCTATTGTCTCTTCGTCCACCGCAAGCTCTCCCCCGAAATTCATAAAGATTTTATTTGTGTCATCCTCAATTGCCGCCTCAAAACACTGCGCCGGAGTGAGTTTTCGCAGGTTCTTATCATAGAATGTGGCCTGACGGTTTCTCGCCTCTTTCCTCGCCACTCGTTCCACCTGCGATGGGTCGATCCGGTCGACAAGGACCTCATGCACCGTCTTCCAATGTCCGTTATTTTCTTGGGCGCAAAAAACGACGGTAACAGGCTGAGAATCTGCCTCCGCCCGATTGGGCCGCACATCCTGGCGCGGTCGGGTGGCTATTCGCGCCGGTATTTTTCTTCCACGTCGCTCTGGCTTTCCTGCAATTGCATCCTTTCGCGCTTGAACGGGACCAGCCGACGGGGCTCCGGCGTTTGATTTTAACCGTTTTTCAGGGTGATAAGGATCATGCCATTCATTCCCAGCAGACTTGAATATTTCTGCGACAGACGCGGCAAGATGCCGAGTCACTATCAGATCCTTTCCAAAACTCATAAGGACGGTAAAACTACCGTCGTCAATCGCTGCGCGAACGCACTCACCAACGGCAACTTTGCGTAGTCGACCATCGTAAAAGCGCGCATATTGGCTGGGATCTCGTGCATATCGGTCGGCGATAATCTGCGCCTCAGCGAGTTGAGTAGGGCTCACAGAGACCATATCCATCTTTTTCCATGCCTGTCGCTCGTAAACGTAAAATGTGACTGTGACCCTCCGCTCTGGTTGCACATCACTAGAAAGACCCTCATGCATGCTTCCAGGGGGAAGAGCGGGAACTTCCGGGGTTGGTCTTCCCGAGTCCTCTACCACTGCCTGGTCTGTTGGCTCTTCCAGCACAGGAACATCGAATAATAGATCCTCGCCCTCCTGCCTTTCAATTGCCTGCCGCTGAGCCTGTTCTGGATCAGGTAGATCCGCTCTGTGTCGGTCCAGATGATCAACAGTGGCCAGCTCCAATTCAGGAAGCTCCTGCGTTTGATTTTTGTCGGGGATTATACTTTCATCTCCCAGCTGGCTTCCCTCTTCCCGTAATCTTGTAATCAGACTTGGCAAGTCGGCGGGAAGCTCAGTCACAGGCCGGGGGGCATGATCCTCCATGATTCCAGGTGTTTGTAGCTGAGTAAGAGCATCTGCGCGCTGCCGGGCTACTCGATCTTCTTGGAGTTCTTCACCCGCTTCCGTGATGAGCTCCGTTCCATCCGCCATTTGCTCTCCTGCTAGTCCTTCCTGAGCCTCAACTGGCAGTCCGCCAGAAATATGTTCGGGGCATTCCGGCTCGTTGAGTGGCCGAGGTATTTCCTGCTCCGTGTGCTCTGCGATTGATTGCAACGAACCCAGCCCAGGTCGTTGCTCAGCGCTTGGGTCCGAGTCGTTCATGTCGCCCTGCGTGATCGAATGGCCTTGAGGGGCAAGTGATCGTTTGGTCGCTTTGCGGTTGCCTTTCTCTGTAACATTATATGGTCTCCATGTTGCATCCCTACTCTTTCTTCGCGAGGTCGGCGGCGTAATGCTTGAATGGCGGGATAATATAGTTGGCGTTCCAAGGCGATCTTGCACTGATTGGTTCTGCGCCGATAAGTCCATATCCACGTCCACGTCCACTGCACCTGCTCCCTCTTCCGGTATGCTTAACATATCGGTATCTCGAGGCGCCCCTAAAGTCGAATGGTCCACAGCAGCCGCTCCCTCTACCACAGGGCTCCCATCCTCCGCTCGGCGTAGCAGGTCGTCTTCACTAACTGGAATTACAACTAGTGAGCGCCACGACCCTAGTAAGTGTCACGGCCCTAGTAAGTGTCATGGCCCTAGAGAGCGTCACGACCCTAGTAAGTGCCATGGCCCTAGTGAGAGTCACGGCCCTAGAGAGCGTCACGACCCTAGTAAGTGTCACGACCCTAGTGAGAGTCACGGCCCTAGTAAGCGTCACGACTCTAGTAAGTGTCATGGCCCTAGTGAGAGTCACGGCCCTAGAGAGCGTCACGACTCTAGTAAGTGTCATGGCCCTAGAGAGAGTCACGGCCCTAGTGAGAGTCACGGCCCTAGTGAGAGTCACGGCCCTAGTGAGAGTCACGACCCTAGTAAGTGTCATGACCCTGATGAGTGCCATCAATTACGGCCCTTGTATTATTTAATATAACTAGGATTGAAAAAAAGGCTCTATAACTGACAAACACCCAAGATTTTTCGCCTTAGGTCCCGTAGACTAAAGTTTTTTTTCCATGAACAAAGACTTGGTAAGTATTATACTTAAAGCTGCCTTGCTTTGCTAATGGTGTTTAGGCAGTTTACTACCCTGTACCATTAAGGGTAACCTGGCAAGAGCTGGCGGCGAAATACGAACCTTGAAGAGAGAAAGCTGAGATGTCTCGTAAGATGCCCGCGGTGGGAAATCGAATTCATTGGCCGCATTCCAGGCCACGAGAAGTGGGTTTGGGCAAGAGTGGCAAGATAAATCTGTTTGCCAGGGCGATCTACGTGATCGCGGGATGATCAAGTGGGCTTTATTGTAAATCGATGCTAGGATAGAGGAACAGTCTAGTATAGAACTTCGTGTACGGAATTTATTCCATGAGAAACCGGATGCGATTTTTAATCAGTCTGAAGTCAATACTGTCACACCCCTTTAAAGAATCTCCAACGTTCGTTTGGTACAGGAAGGCCAAACTGTCTGGAAGAGAAAGAAAAGGTCTCTTAGAAGATGGGCGACAGCTCTGACCTTGACGGGCATGGCGCTTGAGTTAGCTCAACTCTACGCCACGTGATCATGTGGGTGTTCCTGTGGTTCAACTGTGTTCGACACTCTCTTGAAGTCTTGCGGTTTTTTTTTTTGTTTTTTGGAGGGCCTTAAATCTTTCCCTCTCGGCGAGGGCATGGACCAGCGCGCAGACAGGCTGCTCTTCAAGAGCGACCCCGAGGCTGGATACCAGTGCCCGCTCGTCGCCGTCATCCTCGTCCACTGCCCGAAGCTCAACGAGCTGAACATGCAGGTCTGGCCGTCCAAGGATGACCCCTTCCTCATGTTCTCTGAGCCCACATTTCACAATCTGTGGCTTCAGAGAAAGCCGTGATTTCTGCCCTGTTCTTTTTTCTTTCAAATGCTGGACGTCTTTGAAAGCTTGTTTGACCTCTGTTCAAGGAACGGAAGATCTTGAGGACCCTCAAAACTGTGCAAATCTTGCAAGAGGACGTGTTGAACACAAGGTCGCGCTGTACGAACTCTAGCTAATTCAATCGCTGTGCCGTGCCTCACAAGAGTTGACTTATTGGGCCCACTCCCGTCAGGGTCAAAGCCATCGCCCACTTTCCGAGACTTTCACTTTCTCAAAATTCTGTGAACTGGACTCCCACCTCCTGGTGGGAGAAAGTTGGGCAGCTAATGTCTCTCTGTCTGCAAGAATTGCCCTCTCCCACCCATTCTTGCCTTCTCGAGTTTAAACAGACCAACGCATTGGACCTTGAATAGCAGAGTAAACATACTGAAATATAATCACTGCTCAAAATGCTCGAGCCATGATTCAATGAAGGGCATAACAAACCAAGGCTGCTTTCCGCTAGATTTGGTGGAACAATGGACAACTCTCAAGAGTTAGTTATCTCGGGTTCAGCAGCTTAGCGTTGCTGACTGACCGCTTGCATTCGCTCGTTGTTCTTGCGGCTCCCCTAATTCTGGACTCCGTACATTCTGGGATTCTGAACGAAGTTACAGTACAGTAAAATGTTCTGGAGGAAAAAAATCAACGGGTGTCAAAAACAGTAGCGGTTCTTCCCTTGGAGTGAGATGGTTGGAGGCCCACCGCCAGTCGCGCCGATTTCCTTGTTACGGGTCCAGAGACCCCAAAGGCTGGAAGGCAAGTATCTATGAGCTTCTCAGGCCGGGCGATCTTTATGTCGCTAGCAAGCACAGGTTTTGAAGGATGAAATGATGAATTTTAGCATCTTTCTTTATAGAGCTATATGGGCATTGCTAAGGAATTTACTGTACTTGATATGTCGCATATTACATATAATGTATGTGGTCGACCGCAACATCTCGTAATTCTCGCGAGAGAATCTCGCAACTATGATCCGACGCTATCGTAAGAGTACACATGTTTGGTGGAATGGACTTGCCATGCTAGAATGCCACCTTGCTGCCGCCGTTACAAAATGCCCGAGCCACTTCTGTTATGGCATTATAAATGACCGAAGGCGTTTGAGTGCCCTGATCCGCCCCCGTCAGCGGCTTCAGCAGCGGAGGCACCAGAGCAGTGAACATTGAAACCTTGTCAAGAGCGTCCTCTCTATCTTCTACACTCCCGAGCAACATCAGTTCAAATCTCCAAGTGTAAGATTTTGTTTCCTTTATCATCTTCAAACTACTCATTTTCATCTATCGTATGGTTTCGGGTTGGTAAGGTGTCTTTGCGGCGATTGAGGGTTGAAACGCTGAAGCGTTGAAGTGTCGGGTAGTGGCGCTTCAGCGTACCCCACACTTCAGCGTACCCTTTGGTCTAGTACCTGTCAAGTTCAAGCAGTGCTGTTGCCTCGTGCGTGGCGTGCTCAATATGGTTCAGGGGCAGGATCCCCAAAACCGGCCAACTGGACCCACCAGCCATGACTTCTGGGTATTGACCCAGAAGGCTTGGATGATAGATTGAACCCGGTTTCAGGTCGATTATGTCGCGATTTGGAGAGGTATTTCAAAAATTCGCTCTGAGGGTGGTTGTTTGAATGGACATGATTCAACCATTCTCCGGAAGAATACCTGTTCCGGGAGCCGTGATCAGCTGACCCCCCTGGAGATCGCCTGTCCGCATTTGTCAGTTGTCGTCACGAAGCGTCCCTTTCCAACACTTGACGGGAGGCAACAGCTCCCCAGACTACAAAATCTCTTTCTGCAGGCAGAGGAGAGGCTGAAGCAGGAAGAAGAGAGAAGGAAGCTCGCAGAAGACGATGGACGGCGCGAGAGAGAGAGGCGGCAACAGATCGAAGAACGCGCCCGTCGGACGACGTTCTTGGAATTCCTACACCTCTGCCACAACCTCCTCTCCCGACCTTTGAAAGTCGCAACGCCGTCTCGCTCGACCACCGGCACGATACCCCTCCTCTAAGGGCAAACATTGCCCGACACGACTGCGCCCATGGAAGGATTGTGTCCGTTAACAGCAAGCCATCTACGACAGGGTATGCACCTACCTACAATGTACTGATGCATCCCGAGCACAACTCTTTCCTCCCTTGATTGCACTTGAAGAGCTTGCTAGGCATTTCGCTCTTCGACCTATCAGCAGTAAACAGGGCATCGAGACATATGAGCGGATTGCCGTGGAAGATCATGTGCGTGATATCATTTCAGAGCTGTGCAAGATCCCGGCTGTCGAGAGGAGTCTATGCTTGGCGATGGTATTTGGTTCGACAATCACACCAATGCGTTGACCGAAAGCCAGGCTGAATTAGACGCAAATCATCCTCATATTGCACGCCGTCCGCTGCCCGACCAATTTGGAATTCACCGTGTGGACGGCAGCACCAATTCCCTCCTCCTTACCGTTGAATATAAACCACCGCATAAACTCTCTGCGGAGACCCTCCGGGCGGGACTGCGACCCATGGAATTGTGGGAAGAGATGGTCAAATGCAACACAGTACCTACGGACCCTGTGGAGAAACTTAGATATAATGCGGAGCGGCTGGTTGCCTCAGCTATAGTGCAGGCATTTGATGTTATGATTGAAGAAGGGCGTGCGGATGCTATTTTGATGAATGGACTTGCTCGAGTGCTCCTCCATGTTCCATATGAGGATCCAACCACGTTGTTATATCAATATTGTGAGCCTAACACCGAGATCGACGAAGAAGATTTGCAGGATCTACGACAACCGAAAACCTCCATCGCCAGAGTATTGTGCCATTGCTTGCGAAGTTTTCGTTCTCCCACGCGTGATCAAAGTGGCAAAATTCTGCGCGATCGCAACTTCTACTACCCTTGATTCAACTATTGAGGCTTCAGGACCAATATAAGGGACTGTGGTGTACTCAACAAAAATAGTGCAATAATTGCGCAACCGCTGCACAACCTTGAGAAACAAGATTATCCACATGGCTATCCCAGGGATGCTGTTAGACATACATTCCATCAGCAGGCCTCTCTCTGCCAAACTCCTTTGAAAATTTCCTATTCGATTCGGCGGCTAACTTCAAGTACTCGTAGTTCACCAGATTTGAGTCAGCCTCCGCGAGCGCGTGTGCAATCGCTGCGATGTTTTTGATCTGGTTCTCGATTAGTCGGCAAGTGAAAGGCAGTGCAGCGACTTGGACACCCACCTCTCGTCCATTCAGAGCTAAAGTCTCCAATTGTTGGAGTTCGTGCTCCTCAACAACGGCAGGTCCTTTCATTGTGCACGCCTTGGCCAGAAAAGTTGACCAGAGATCTCTGCGAAACTCTCTCGTTAAATTCTCATATTCAATGACCAAATGGGTCCGGCTGAGAATTGCGTCATCAAACTGGATACCCCTGTTTGACGTCAAGAAGAGAATTCCTTGATAATATTCCAGCTTTCGGAGGAAAATCGTCACAAGGCAATTGTGGGTATCGTGGTAAGATTCACGCCGCTCCATAAACGCGTCTGCCTCATCCAAAAGAAGCACAGCATTAAAGTGTTTGGCGATCTTGAATATTATTTCCAGTTGTTGCTCAAGCGCATTGGAATCTCCGTGGTTGACAACAAGTTCGCCTGCGGATATCTGGAAAAAGTCAGTGATGCCAAAATCAGCCGAGCTTGATACTGCATACCGAATAGAGCGGGAGCTTAAAATACTCCGAGGTAGCCTCAACTGTGAAAGTCTTTCCGACTCCCGGTGGTCCACTTGCACGAATTAGCTGAGAAGTCTTGATAGCATAGACGCTCTTCGGACATACTCTAGAAGAATGTTGAATCCTTGGCCCTTTCCATCTATTACGTCGTCGAACGGTACCGTCGGTATCATCCCTAGGCGAGTTTTCGCCAATGATAAGAGAATGGTCTTGGTCTCTGAAGGGATCTGCAGGCAGTCGAACGATTCAGGGGACCAATCCACGTTCCCAAGAGCACTGACTGCGCATTCCACTGGAGCCACATTAGTCGGGCGCCAAAATATTGTCACCTCTTTCACATACAGAACATTTTCTCCTTGAAACTGAAACAGCAGACAGTTGGGCAGGCAACCAAGAAATTGGCCTCGCACAACTTTTGTGCCTCCATGCCGTCTCCTTGCATTCTCTCCTTCTGTCGCTCGCGGTCCTCCATCAGCATCGCACCCAGGTCAAAAACTGCAATTCCATTCTTGTCCTTGACCCCTAGGTGGCGGTGCGACGGTCGGGAGTAGTTTGGCTGCATTTCATGGAAAAATGCGGCGTCCACTGCCACTCGGCTATTGATGTTGACTCTGATTGCCTTTCCTTTGTTCATAAAAAATGCGCTGCCGTTGCAGTGCCGAATGTGCGAGCCGGCCAAATCCCGAAACTTTTGGCCTCTCCCGACCAAGTCTTTTCGGACTTGCTGGTGCCTTGGATGATAGCAGAGAGGGAAGGCCTCAAGGGTCTCGATCGGCTGTGACCCCCGGAACTTTGGCACACGCAGAAAGATACCAGCCTCGCCGAACTTAACCCCGTCGTAATCAAGGAATCGGCATTCGAGATTAAACCACGTCTCGTCATTTTGTGTTATCTCTTCCCCTGCGTCAAATATAACACATCGAGGCTCTTGTGTGCCCAGGCATGTCGTGAAAACATGGGAGCCCGGTTTGAAAAGCGCCCAGATAAGGTCATAAGTAATGTGACCGTGCTGCAGCATTGACTCGAGACGGTGCGTGGTTGAGGAATACGCTTGCTTGAGGTGGTCGATAAGCAAGCAGAGGTTCTGCCGTGGGAAGGCAGAGTCTGCGCTGTTATTCTCCGCATATTTGTCAAGCTCTGGGAGAAAATGAAAAAGGATGTTTCGCTCGATCTAGACCTGGTCAGCAGCCTTCTCAGAGATGATACTCTTGTTTCTTAGGTACCGATGGCTTGTCCTCCATCAGGCTAATAGCTTTGATGTCATGCAGTACTACCCGCAGGATGTCGCGCAGGCCTTCAGATTTGATGTCTATGTAAATCGTGACTTCCTTGGAATGTCGTTCTAGTGATCCGATTAGCATTGTTTCGGCTCGCCAGGTAAAAATATTACGTACCAACACGTTCGCGAACAACGAATGCATATCCAGCATAGTCGTCCAGACTACTGTTGGTCTCCACTGGCTCTCCGATTTTGTATCTGCTCGTGTCTTTGTCCCAGCTATATCGGCGTCAGCTGGTTGCTGGAAAGTGATGGGAGGTGGGGTTTGAGGCTTACGTTTCCACGACCGTCTTCAGTTGGGGTGTCGAGGCCCACTTTTCGAACGATTTGAAATCTTCTGGGGTAGTGCAGATCGGACTCTTGAGATCAATTTCATCTACCGCCTGAACGTTCTCTTCCTGTTCCTTACGAGCACAGGGGGGCTGGGCAGGCTCAGTAGCCACAGCTGATCCAACTGAACAATGCCCTTCGTCGATTAGTTTCTCCCACCTAATTGCCCGTCAGTGAACTTGGAACACGATGCTTGGAGTGGGGAAACTGTACTTTTCAAGGATGATTTTGTAGTCTGGTATGGAGGCTCCAACTCTTTCCTGTTTCTGCTGGTTGTCGACCAGATCACTATCCGCAATCTCCGAAGTCGATTGAGGTTTGTGTTCCAGCACAGCTTGGAGCAGGCATTTCAACTGACCCATTGTAACGGGCTCCTCAGACCGAGAAGTTGGACTATGCTGCTTTTCGGCCTTGAAATTTCCGGGGTTGATCTCTCCAGGCTCGAAAGTGCCAGGGGAGTCAAAGTCGGTATATTCAGACTGACAGCTGGTCTCAGCAACATCTACCAACTGCTTCTCCAGTTCGTCGGTATCTAGCGGCGGCGTGGATAGTCCGAAGGCACAGACCGGAGTGGTTGGCAGCCCACCAGGCCATGTAGCTGGGTTGGACAGGGCGTTTTTCACCAAATTGGTAATGACTGGCTCTAGCTCTCCAACAATAGTGGGCAAAGTTTTCTTTTCAACGCCCTGATCAACGACTCGGGATTTTGAACGGGAGGGCTGGACTTGTCCGTGGGCAACCATGTTGGTTATCTGGCGGGCAGGAGATCGGGAACTTGCTCTTTTGAATAGATTGGTATGATCGAGGGAGCTTGAGTGTCAATGACAACGACAACGACAAATCAATGAGGAGACGTGTGCACCCTTTTATGTCTGCCGGAAAGTGGTATACCCTGGGCATAGATTCCCCCGTTTCTCCCTTCTTAGCATACACTTTCGACGGCAGAAAGACATACTGCATGGCGATAGTCTCGATTTGTGTGCTATTGTGCCGCGAGATCCGCCATAAAGGCCCGACATTTTGGATTTGGGGACTTTCCGGATACCCTGAAACTAACCCTTGACTTTTCTGCTGTATGCAGCGAATATCACATTGCTCTCCAATAACATTGATTAATTGCAGGGCTCATCAATGGATGCTGGGCCTAGTAAACGGAAGCTTACCGTCCCCACGAATGAAAGGAGGAAGTGATTGGCGGACCGCTGCCAAGCAAGTCTGGAAAGACGGAGAAGCACAAAACTGTGTTTTATAACTAATTGGGCAATAGTCAAATTTCGTTGGGGTCACCTAATGAGGAAAATCTTGCTTTTTGTGCCCCGCACCAAATCAGGAATAGTAGATTTCTGCAAATTGACGGATCACATGGTTGTTTCGGATCACCGGAAGCAATGTCTTCCGAGCACCCCGCCTATGTTTCTTGAGTTTGGTGTGCCCCTCATCAGGACAACGGTATCAGTCATCCCACAGCGGCTCTTATCCCATGGCTTCTTTTGAGTCATCGTCACTGAAGGACTCGGGAGGAGATTTTTTCAAGGACGGTTTTGTATTTGTGAAAGATGGAGAAGCCGGGAATGCGGTCGAAGAGATGGAAGCGAACTCCATCCCTTTCGCATCCAAGAGAGGCTTTGAATTCTTCAAAGTCAACGTTCTTGACGATCCAGTACGTACTACGATGTCTCTAGCTTCTAAGCTAATTCAATTCTAGCGCAAGCGACGTATTCTTGATTCTATCTTTGAGTGGTTTGGCTTAGGACTCTACCGAACCTTCGGTGCCATGCCCGGCGATTATGCCTTTCGACAAAGCGATCCAGCCTCAGGGCCCGAATCCCTCCTAGTACATATCTGGAAAAAAGGATCAAGGGTTGTGTATTGGAAAGCCTCACATTTGCAGCAAGTGGTGACCACAAAGGGAGAGAATAATTTGTGGAGAGCTCCTCGTGTGGCACTTAGACACGCGGGTCTTGAACCTGTGGAAGTCACGTTCGAGAACGGTGGATTGTAAGTCGTTTGATTTACCGTATGAATAGAATCTGATGGTGAATAGCTCTATTCGTGACACACGCCTCTTTGTTGAAGTCTCTGAAGGGAGTGCTATTACTTTCGGAATCGCATCCAGGGATGTGCTAGAGAGATGGTGGGCTCCAATGAAGCTCCACAAGTCGCTTGAGGAGGTTGTCAGGAAGATTGAGGGGCCCAATTTCGGCATGAACGTGGAATACTTCGAAGATAAACATGATGTACGAGCCCGTCCGGCCAACCCGCCCCCCGACTAGTCCAGCACGCTTTTATCGGAGATCAGCACTCTCATGTTGGGGGATAGCTCGATAATTTGCACTCTGCAGGGCTGAGGAAAATTCATATGACTCCTGTACTATATCGTAACAAGGCGTTATCGTTATGTCATTAAAGATTGGTGCATACGGCTGGGGCATGAGGACGTTGTAGGCTGTCTCCATTTGTGTATCCGAGAACATCTTCGGCGGGAGGTCCAAACTGGGTAAACTCGACGACGAATTCGAAGCCATGTTCGAGCTGGATGAAGGAAGTAAGGACGTATGATTCGAATTCGCCTCGTGTTGGGGAGATGGAAATACTAGCAGCAGCTGCCATTAGCGATGAGTTAAAGACAAACCCATAGGCGACTTACCAGAAAAGTGTGCACTATTTAGATATATTCTGTCATTTCCTTGTGTTGGAATTCCTTTGTGGAGTTTTGAGGCGCCCGTGGCCAGATAGTCATCAACCTGTTCAGCTTTTCGTTTATTCAAATGTCCATTTCGGGCTTTTCTGCTTGCGGACATCCTCCCTAGCTGTTTGGCAGAATACCTTTTGAGCTGCGCACACCGTTCTCTCCGGTAGAATTCTTTCGCTTTATCATTGGTCTTTCGTCTTGCAGGGCAGTTGTGCCGTATGAATGTTCGCATCTGTTTGAATATCTGACGGCAAAAGACACATATTTCGTGACATCGTACATCTGAATCAGAGAATCAGCATAAGAACTCACAGGACTTGGTTAGCTCTCGTACGCGACTCATAGTGGCGCAGAAGGCCCGCCCTAGCCTTAAAGTGCGCTGTACGATTGCATTTTGGATATGGACATCGCATTGAGGCGTGCAAATCGAGGGTTGATGAGAGAGTAGTTCGATCACTAGTCATATCGTCGTCGTAGTCGCCGCTGTCGCTCCCGTCTTCGGTCCCACATCCATCGAGATCGCTGTCACCGTCACCGACACCGACACCATCATCGTCCTGTTCCGTATCCCAATCACTGTCGCCTTTTACCGCCTCGTAATCCTTGTGGTGCTTACGCGGGAGATGCGCCTGAGCTTCAAGCAATCTCGCAGTCAGTCGCTGGATTTCCGCCTGGTGTTTCTAGTCAGTATGGATAGATGAAAAAGGTAGTACCACTAGCCTGAAAGTCCGCGATGTGGTCACGCAGTTCTTCATAGGTGTCGAAAGATTTAAAGCAGGTCTGACACTGAAACTGACTTGTTTTCTGGTATTTCCCATAGGTTTTGCTTGGGTCGACCGCAATGAAACGAGTCTGGCTTTGCATCTTGTTCAATCTGTGAAGGTTTCGGGAGTCACATCAAGCGGGGTGTTGAATGCGCTTATTTGGCTCCTGCGGTCGGCATCGGGTGCGCTAATGATTGGGTATCAAGGTTGGAGCTCAGTTGGGTACAAAAGTTTCCAGGCTTTAAAATCTTCGGTCTTCTGCATTCTCCTCGATTTGATTTCATTTCAAGTACGTCTAAACTAGCTTTTGAAACAACATGCCCAAGTGTTCTGAATGCGATGACAAAGGCATGGTTGGCTCTTCAATCTGCCCTAAGTGCAATGGCTACGGCGGGACAAAAAGACTTATGCCTAGAAATCCATTTTGTGATGGGTAAGACAGTCACTATCCCAGAAAGAAAGCCACACTTTCATTGCCCATCGAAACTTACGTCTTTGTAGTGGTAACAGCCATCACGCTGAGCGTGCCGGAGATCACCTCAGGAGCGAATAATTCCGCACTCGCGCCTCAGAGCTCCGTTCGGCACAGATTTGCCATCGAATAGTTATTCTCCAACAGATTGCGCCATGTTTCTGGAAGGACAAGATCCTGAATACTTGATGGACAAATATAATGAAGGATTCATGAAGATATTGGCAGTGTATGGAATTCTGATGATGATGTGTGCAAGGGGGGTTACGCGTCAATGCTGAGGCTTCGAAATGAGCACACCGATGTCATTGCAGTGGAGAAGTTGTCTTTCGGATTTCCTATTTTGGATGTTGACTGTTTATGTGCTCCGATCTATTTTCGTCTTGGAACAATATTTGTGTTATTTCCTGTTTGGTGGGTAGCATGTGATGATCCAGACAGCCAATTAGCTTTGGCTCTCAGACAATTTGGGCAAAGATCCTTGATCAATCACCTCACTACAATCTCATCTAACTTCTCCTAGCAGGCAGTTATCGTGAATGTGCATTGGCAACAAATGATTGGAAAAATAGCTAACCCCGCAAACTGGTCGCAGCTACAGTATTTCTCCACAACTGCAACTGAAGCACAGAACACTTAGATCTCGAACGGTGAATGGTGGAAAGCCTAAGGCTGGCCAGAGGCGAGCCAAAGATAGCTGCAGCTGCAACGCGCCTTGAGGGAGTACCGAGTTAACTCGTTAGATAAGAGCAGAGCAGCAAACTTGAATTTGATCGAAACGCTCCTCGAGAGTATCAATGCCTACCTTCAGAAAAACGGTCTTGGCTGTCAGTTGACACAGGCCACCAATGAGATTCAAATGCTCGGGCTGAAAATTTCGGAGCAAGGGGCAGTGGCTGGTGCGGTTTGTAAGCAACGGTGTGGCTGGGTTAATTGAGTGTCGTGGACGACCAAAAGTCTCAGCAATCCATATATTTCGAAGGGTAATAATTGAGGCAGTCACCACCTACTCAACAGTATAACATCATCATAGATTATTCAAGCCGTTTCCATGGCGCCTCTGAAAACTCTGAGAAGAGTTATAAGAGCGACACTACCCCGATTTCATCGCATGCTCCTTTCCGCTTACCCCCCGAGAACCTCCAAACCTCCCCATCACGGTAAGTTCGTCAAGATAAATTTGCTTGGTTTTTACTGAATTTGTCTTTTCAAGGTAACTCAGATCAATATGGCGACACTCTCTTTTCTTATACCTCTGGGCGCTGGCTATGGGACGAGGCAGCCCAGCTTCGTAAACGGTACCAGCCCTTCAATGTCGAGGAACTCAAACAAACAGCGGCCAGATCAGTTAATGCGGAATTCTGCGTCAAAATAACGAAATTACCCGAAGGCTCATACAACAAAGCCTTTCTATTGACAATGGATAATGACGTCCAGGTCGTTGCGAAAATCCCCAATCCTTACATCCCTCAGAAATTTGTTACCGCCAGTGAAGTTGCCACGCTTGACTTTCTTCGTAACGAACTAGGTATACCTGTCCCGCGAGTCTTTGCTTGGAGCAGCAAGAAAGACCAGCCTGTGGGAGTCGAATACATCATCATGGAAAAAGCTGCTGGCAATGAGTTGAGCAAAAGTTGGCCCACTATGGATATATCGGATAAGGTGGATATTGTGTCTCAGTTGGCCAATATTCAAGCCAAAATAGCCGCTGTCGACTTCGGTGGTTATGGAAGCTTGTTCTATAGAGGAGATATTGAGGGTGGCATTGATGTCCCTGGAATAGCTGATCAGTTTTGCATCGGTCCCAGCTGTGATATACGATTTTGGGAAGAGGAGAGGAAATTCATGAACGCTTTTAGGGGCCCTTGTAAGCCAACACCTAACCATACTTTGGGGATCCAACTGATAAGAGACCGAGCAAAATTAGGGTCGTCGTCTGAGGCGTATGCGATAGATATCGCCAGGCGAGAGAAAGAATGGATTACCCGGTTTGCTAATCCTCGTCATCCGGCAGACCCCTTGAGACAGTCAGATAGCCAAGAGTCTCCTGGTTGTCACATTAAACTCCTCGACAAGTATCTGGAAGTTGTGCCTCATTTGATACCATCACATCCAGGTCAAAATCAGTCTGTGCTTTGGCACTCTGATTTACACTTTGGGAATATATTTGTAAAGGAAAATCAGATTGTCAGCATCATTGATTGGCAGGGCTGCTCAAGTCTTCCCGTTTTTCACGCCTGCAGGTTACCGAAATTCCTGAAAATTCATGGGCCCTTGCTCTTCGACCTTCCGCCAGCCACGGGCCTCACGCCACAAGAAAAAGAGGAAAATTTACGGAGATACCAGCTTACACAACTACAGAGGCTCTATATTTCCAAATTCTGCGAAATCAACAATGACGTCTTCTCTGCTCTGTCGTTTCCTCAAGCTTTAACGCGACAGCAGCTCATCGATTTTTCAGGGTACACATGGGATGACGATGGATTGTTTTTGTTTCGAGAGATGATGATTCGAACATGGCGCGAATGGATGGAATTAACTGGCCAGCCACAGTCCTCTTGTCCTGTGACATTCGGTGCGGATGAGCTTGCGTCTCATGTTGCCGAAGGGAAGAGCTGGGAAGATCGCAGGGAGCTTTTCGGTGCCCTTGGAGTCCCCATTGACGGCTGGGTACATCTTGAAGATTTCGAGGCAAAAGTGGAAACAATGCGTAATCTAGTGAGTTCGGTCCTAGACGCCACGGATGACAAGGATGGCGTAAAAGACGCACTAAGAGCTTGGAAACTGTCGGAGTCGGGGCCTGCAAGCCTATCGGGTAATCTGATGGATATCTAGAGGGCGTTTCCTGAAGTGCAACCCTGTAGAATATTGTCCTCTTCATGCTATACACTGGTCATGCGAGTTACCCCGCACCATGCCCAGCTATCAGGTGATGTAGGCAATTTTCAGTCAGACTTACTATAAAGGTGCCTCCCGTGGCACTTTAGAACTGTTGCAGCCAGGTCTTGTTGCTATCTGATTGTCAAACCCCAAACCCGTAAGTCTACAACTAATAGACGTTGTTAGCATTGGCTCTGAACCTTACAGGAAGTCCATTCCAATATCATGTCGATTCCGAAAAAGGTGTTAGAGAAATTCATTCAGAATTTCAACATACCTAAAGCAAAATCGAAACTCTCCGCCGAAAATGCTGGAGGAAGGCTCTTTCCGTCGAGAAATACCAAAAACGACGCAGCATCCAATTTTCGAGCCGACCAAGGGTCCCCGTACACGAATGACCCTAACACCTTCTCGGTCAACGTGCAAGCAAACGCGAACGCCTCAAATACCTCTGTCAGAAGATTCGCAGAGAAAAATCCAGACAAGAAACTCTTCGCATTTCCTATGAAGAAGGACGATACTGATGAAGATGTGAAAAAGAAAATGATTGACGCAGCAAAATCTGGAGGTTATTTGTAGCTGAAATTTCTTGCATCTCACCTGCTGGCTGTGGGCTCAGGATTAAGCTTTACAATGCTGTGATTAAGTGGCGCTACCTTTGACGATGATTTGTTTCTAACCAAGTTCTCAATCTCCTGATGGGGTATCTCGTCTTGGGAGTGCTGAGCGCCAATATAACCGTTTTGGTGTAACTGACCGTTGCAAGATTATAGAAGGCATCAAATTTCTCTGTGACAATGGCCTGTTCTGGAGATTTTTGTTCGGGGTGCTGTCCTCAACGTCAAGCACAGATCTCGGAACCACAGTATGCGAGACCAAACGAACTTGGATTGTCTGCGAATTTGACGACCTTGTGTCACAAGTGCGGACTGGTGCGGAGACCAATATTTCAGATCATTGGCTGCTCAGACAGCTTACGAGTCTCAATTCTGTTCCTGTTTTGCCGATCTGGGATCAGATCGCTAGCCGCCGGCACAACTCTATCTTCATATCTTCCCAATCATATTGCGCAATTTGAATAGTCCAAGCACAACCCCACTTCAGCTGAATCAGATGCTTTGACTTCCAACGCTGTGTTGGACGCGGGGATCTGAACTTCCCATTGAAGGTGAGAAGCATAATCTGGTAGGTCTTTGCTCGACCGTATCTCGCACAGTGCGACCTAGCTAAGCTACACATTGCGCCCACATGCACGGACCTTGTTCTCGATCTGAAAGTGTATTTCGCTGCAGGATGCTGCAAAAGCACAGGCCGCAATGGTTTGTCTCGCCAAAATTCCGCAGCATCTGGCAAAGACAGACGCCACTCTAACCATGCCGGGTGCACTCTCGAAGCGGAGTATCAGTGCGGAAAAAAGGTGGGGTCCCTTTTTCCATGCTGGGATATTGCGGAGTCTGAGCACAGCCCCCATTTTGGCTGGTATCGAGAAACTCCAGCCCATAGGCAGAAGCTTTGATCTCCAAGGCTGTCCGGCCCTACCGTTGGTCGAAGCCGCTGAACCTTCTTGCCATTATTTCGGCACAATGCAGTCTTCGGTTTGACCCGGATTGAGAGTGGAGTGAGTAGCTCTGGTTCTAGCGAATACCAGGTAGTGTGGAGAGCCAGCGATTTTGTTCATTGGCCGTCCAGGCAACTTCGAGCCTCACTGTGCTTCTGTCTTGCCGATCACCAGACTAAACTTGGACGATTCTTACATCTTGAGAAGCCAGAGACTCCTCGAAGAAAAACAGTGGTGTGACAGACTCAAAATCATGCATTAACGCAAGCTGTGAACCACAAGCTTGCTAACCGTGCGTGAGGGACAGGGGCAATTTGGAGCTGTCGGAACCAGTCAGATAGGGAAAAACTGCGAGCATGAAACTCATCCCTGCAAAAGCACAGGCAGCAATGGCTCGCCTCGCCAAAGCCTCCCCCTGCTTGGATGATTTTGCTGATATGAAAAAGCCACCAAAAGGGGGAAGTAAGCTGAGTGCTCTAATATTGGTTCAAGAGTAGCCGCCACCAAAAAAAAAATCTCAGCCTCATTGTGCTGGGGCATTTTGAGGTCCAAGCACAACCCCACTTCAGCGGTTGGAAAACTACGGCAAGGCTGAATCACAAAGATTGAACGTTAGAAGTTGAAGCAAACTGAACCTGGCATATATAAGATATCTCAAGAGCTGTCGAGGGCTTGAGAACCTTCCTACTTAATTGCCCACTCACTTGCATCTCACAGCCTTAGACTGCCTTCATCTCGGCCCGCACTTTCACTTTTCATTTAACACTGTCCTTGAACTGCCGTCCAGTCCTCATTTTTCATTTCGGAATGTCGAAGGTCTTGGGATCGTTTGTTCAAAAAGCGCAGTCTATCAAGAATGCACCCTCCAAATTTTCTAGCGCCGCGGTGGAAGGCAGCCGCCTTGTTCCTTCCAGAACCAAGGACGCCGATTTTCAGCTCCGCATCGATGCCGGCCATTACGACCCAGGCTCAAAGAAATTGAATGTCGTTTTACAAGTTAATTCGCAGGCCAAAAGTCCTGTCCTGAAGGACTGGGTCAAGAAAAACACAACACACGCAAAGCTCGCAACCTCGGTATTCGATACCGCTGCTGAGGACAAACAAGCAGAGTACGAGAGGGTACTACGTGATCTTGAAGAGAAAGGCAAGAAGAACCTCGGATGAGCGTGATAAGGTTGGCACAAACATCTGAGCATTATTGTATCATGCAGCTAACTCATGCGGAGGTCCTTTGATTATGAGATGGATTGCCAGATGTCTTGTCCCCAATGCGCACTAACGGGAAACCGTATCAAATCTATTTATTATTGAACAATCAAGCACGTAGTTGTTACAGAAACCCTCCGATAGTAGAGTGACTATCCGTAGTGGAGCTGCATTTTTATGACGTTGGCGTAGACCTTACACCGCCCTGGAACACGGCTGCTTTTTTAACCGTGGAATTAACTGGAGATCTTTCTTTCCTACGTCCCCAATCAAATTTCTTGACAAATGTCTTCTAATATTGAACCCGATGCTCCCAACTTTGAGGAATTCTTTGTTTTGGGCGTTAAGAAGTCGACCTGGCTGCCCTTTATCTCTACCCCTTTTCCCGTCCACTTCAACCTCTCGTCTCCAGTCAGCCAGCGGCGCAACAATTTGTACAGCGAGTGCGATGAATACCGAGTTAGAACTGGGTGAGCCATCTGCTGTCGTCGTACCTTGATTATTCATGCTAATATAACTCTAGAAATCAGACCCTATACCTACACGAGCGGTCGGTGGTTGCGGCGTGATAAACTGGAAACTGATTCGCGCTCCATCAAATTCAGCTTTGTTGCTCTTTGCCAGAAGGTTATTGAGCTATGCCCCGAAGCAAGTGAAATAAAGGCTTGTCGAAAAATTGAAGGGGGCTTCAACAGAGTTTTTATCTTTACCTTGGATAACGAGAAGAATATCGTGGCGAGGCTCCCGTTTCGATTGGCAGGACCAGCGAAACTGACCACTATTTCTGAGGTTGCTACAATTCGCTACTGTAAGATTATCGCGATTATTTATCATTTCTTTACCACTTACTCAAACGCTGACACACCATTGGTCTAGTACAAACGAAGACGAATATCCCCGTACCGAGAATTCTTGATTACAATTGCGACGCTAGTGATGAAACAAATATTATCGGCAGCGAATATATTATCATGGAACATGCAAGAGGCGTTCCTCTGCACGAGAAATGGCATAAAATGGCTGGCGATCAGCAGGTCAGGTGCATAGATGCAATCTACCGGACACTAAAGGATATCGCCGAGTTGGAATTCCCAGCTTTTGGGAGCATATACTTCGACGATTCTCTCGAATCTGTTAGCAAACAACCCCTAGGTGATGGCTTTTGTGTTGGACCTCACTGCGGTACTAGATACTGGGGTACTAATGTGGGCGAAAGGAGATATTATCATGATGC
This sequence comes from Penicillium sp. S1316, assembly GCA_023627405.1. Classification (NCBI taxonomy): domain Eukaryota; kingdom Fungi; phylum Ascomycota; class Eurotiomycetes; order Eurotiales; family Aspergillaceae; genus Penicillium; species Penicillium sp. S1316. The sequence goes on from JAMAHF010000125.1 coordinate 40,747, forward strand.
TAATAGAAACATTGGCCCATGTAAGTTGCGTCGACGCTCCCGCTACTGGGCAATTGTGCTTACCATCAGAATTTATTAGGGTTGACTATTGGCGACTATTGTGATGGCCTTGTTGACGCTGGTCTGTCACAAGTTCCTCCAGTGGATACCGAACCCGAACGACCAATCTATCATGGATCGCCTGAAACCCACTCAGCTCTTCTCAAGCGCACCCGTCCTGTGCTGAAGCAAATGGCCGCGAGTATTCGCGTCAGAAATTCCGCCCCACCCTTATTGTTCCACCCGGACCTGCATACGAGGAATATATTTGTTTCGGATGACAATCCTTCTATTATCACTAGCATTATTGATTGGCAAGCAGCTAGTATCGAGCCGGCGTTTTGGTACTCGGACGAGGTCCCGGACTTCGCAGAAGGAAGTGAGATATGCGCCAAAGCTTTTGATCTCTCTTCACAGTTTCTCACACCAAAACTTGCAGGCCCAAGGCTGATGAATGACAACATTTTTCGCCCATTCCGTTACTGTCATAGAACATGGAAAGATGGTGCAGTGGCCTTACGTCACGAGATGATTGAGACTGCGAGGCATTGGAACGAGCTAGGATTTGAAGGTCAATGTCCTTACCCTTTACCCACGCGAGAAGAACATGAGAAACACGAGAAAGAATACAGGCTTTTCGAGGCGGCACAGAATCTGCGAACCGATTTGTCAAGACTCCTAAATACAGCCTCAGACGGATGGGTACCGCCAGATGGTTGGGAAGCGGCACAATCAGCCCAGAGTGAACTCTTTGAAGGAATGTTGCAGGCTGTTTTGACGAACCCAGATTCAGACAATGATGAGCCGGTAAGAGATGAAATGACACTGAGGTCAATCTGGCCATTTGACCTTGAAAGTGAGGACAGTTGAGTTAAGGACTATATGCGGAATCTGATGTATATCTAGGAATTCTAGTTCAATATATCTTCCAATCAATTTCTGCACTCCTGTGGCCATAGCTAGTGGGCTCATGCTTTAGTTTTTGTATGTACTCCAAGTGCACTCCTGATGCTTTCCGCGGCATCCACATTCCCTGTGTCTTCCACTCTGACCCAGAGAGCCTCATTTGCATAAGGCCTTCGTCGCGAAAGGTCCAGTTGTCTCTGGGCATCACTAAGAGTTGACTGCTTGTGCAACTACACAAATCTTAAGTTGCGAACGGGGCTTGCTAGGAATCCAAAGGTCGTCGATCCGTTTCATTATCGCCTCTGCGTCTTTAAAAAGTCTGCCCCTGGAGATTTCCAACGGTATATGAAGTTGAAATTAAAGCGCGACTTCAGTATGCCGCGACACTTGACCACATTCCCATAGGATGCGAGACCAAACGAAGGTAAGTTGTATGCGAATTTGACAATTCTATTATCGACACATCAGAACCCACTGGTGTAGATACAAGATCATTCTGCTCAAACTCGCCATTCAACCTTGTATATCTACACCCTCTGATTGGCTTGTGATTGGCAGGGATCCATCAAGCCGCACCATTCCTCGCCCATCTGGTTCTCAAGCACTTGGCTGAGGGGGTTACAAACTTCAGATATCTCGACCACCGCCCTTGAAGTGATTTCCTATCCCTTCCAGCAAACATCCGACCGAATTCCACCTCAATCTCTTCCCATGAAAGCTTTCTGTGCATCAGTTCACGGAGGAGCTTGTCTTCGGAATTTGAATAAGGGCGGGCCTGTTGGCGGCTTGGGAGCGAAAAAGATGCTTCTACCCTTGTCCTTGCCCTTGTTCGAGGGCCCCTGCCTGCGGCAAGTTCAGTGTGTCCCAATATGGTGCGCATGGGCTTCTTTCGACTGCGACGCCCTGACCGAGAGGTTCCACATGGGCTACACAAGGTGATCTCGGTCATAGGCTGGCCGCTGCATCCAGAAAGAGGAATATGTGGTTCTTCAACCAACTGGCGGGAAGCGATCAAGCCCTTCGGTCCCAAAGTATCGGACAAGACACCCTTGCATCCATCTGAAAGATGCTTCTTAGGGCTAATCTTATCATTCCGGCCATCATCGGCATCACCGGGGTGTCCTTCGCAGGACAGGCCGATCCCAGGCAGTTGGGATGTAGTTGAACTTGTTCCGTCGAGGCCAGACCTGTTATCCATACTTCGGAGGGCCACTGAAGCTTCACAGCTCCCCCCCTCGCTGTTGTTCCGTATCCATGAGAGTAATTCATCGGGATGGGGTGGTTCGAAGTTATCGCCGTTATCGTCGTCGTCGATAATGCTAGCCTTGTCATGGTCGATTTCAAGCCCGATGATCGTATCTGGATTGATAAGATTACTGATAAGCAGGTGCCTCGGGCAGCAAGACGTGGTGGACTATACGAACCTTCACTGGATGGAAAGATAACGCTGTCTTTGCGAGGGCCGCTGAGCAACCCAACGGAAGACGCAGTTGTGTGATTGTGCGTAGAGGGCCTTTCTCGATCGTTGTTCACAGGAATGGGTTTGCCATGGCTAACGTGCTGCGCTGCCGTGTCGCGTAGTATGGTTGCAGGCTTGCGGGTAGGAGTGTAGACATGGAAGTACATGGAAATAGGAGGCTTCGGGGGTAATGGATGGTTCATCGGGATCGATGGGCGTGAAGCCGGGAAAGTGCAGGGCAAGGGAGAGCAAGACAGAGGGCCATTGTAAGAAACTTGGCGATCCATCCTGGGAGATAGGCAAATTGGGAAGCAAACTATGGTGTCAAAGGAACGGGTGAAGGTGTCTGCGTTGCTTTCAATTTAAGGCGGGCGAGGGTATTTATAACCCGTGAATCAAGCGACTGGTCTTTATTCTCTGGCGAAAAGGAGAACATCCCCGAAAGCCGAACCGACGCTGCTAAGGTTGATCCTGCACTCCCTGCTCGTATGTACGCCTAGGGCCTTGGAATGGCACGCTGTATAGTGCAAAGGGGCCATTCCAAGGAACTGATTGGGGTATTATCCAGAAAGAGTAAATGCTGGAGGAACGGCGCAGATTCAGCGGAGCACATGCTACCCTCGGAGCTCGACGACATTCCACAGGCAACACTGCAACAGCAAATAGCCGTACTTGCACCGTCATGTTTTCCACAGACGTCTATCACGGGGTGCAACATGCCGGATGATCGAGCACCAATCGGCCACGATTCGGGCGAACAAAGACTCCAGAAGAATGTGGTCGACGGCGATGACAGGCAACAACAGGCAACAACAGCCAGCGGGGCTGTAGATGAGGCATTTATGCTATTGGACATACTCGTCCAAGGCACTTCCTCATCTCCAGCCGGGCAATCCATTCGTGGTCCAAACGCGCGAGATCAGCACGACTGGGAGGGGAATGGGGGCCGAGAACGGAGGCGCAGGGCGGGCGACGGCCGGAAAAGGACGGAAGGTGGGGCAGGCATCAGGCGTAACACGCAATCAGCCATGGTTGGCGCCTGTTGCAGGTTTGGAGGTCAGACGCTTTCTTGGACAAAGAAAGTTGGAGAGGTAGATACCATAGGAGGCCGATAGGCAACATGAGCAAACTAAATCAACACTCCGGCAGTGGCAGCTGGATGAGGAAAGGATATAAATCATTTCGCCGGATAAGGTAGATCAAGAGAGAGCCAAAAAAAAAGTTCAGCTAACAAGCCCGTTCAAGCTAACGGGAGAAGAATCTGGGACCGGAGGTGACGAGAAACAGGGCGCAGCCGCATTTTCCGAAGGGAGAAAAGGGGGCGAAGCAGGTGGGCGTCCTTGGAGTAGGTGAGACGACGGGTCACGACCGGGCGGGTGCAGAATATGGGAGGGAGAATGAGGGAAAATGAAGGAGAGACAGGCAGAACAGCGAGGAGGGTTCTTATATACTCAAGAGGGGCCGGGCGGGCGGTGATGACAATACGGCGTACGGGGCGGCTATCCCGGAAACGGCCAAACTAACCGGAAGCGGGAATTCACAGGTCCTCGCTTTACGAGCTCAATATTCAGTCTCTCTAATCGCGATGTGAGGGGAAGTTCAAACTCAATGTACTTTGACACCTCATTTGGGAACAGAGAGGAGAGATTGGGAGAGGGGGACCTGCTACATTCTACCAGCTTACTTGATAAGGATAGAGGAATACCCCTGTCAGTATTATGTGCGAGTTGTAGAATTAAGTGTTAGTATTCCGCGGGATATCACTGCAGGAGAGCTTTCCCCGTTTATAGACATGCTAAATATAGGGTGGGTTCCTGGGTGCAAAAGTTATTAGCTTATGAACATTGGGACTCTTGGGATCTATCAGACCATTCTCAAGAAGTGATATCCTCGATCCTAGGAACACAATGGTTGTTCGAGGAAACACTAAGGCCCCTGGAACCATGGCGTTAGTTCTCGGGAGCAATAGGCTTATACTCGGTAACTCCGCTTCTGCAGGCCTCTATGAGCTGCCATTTAGTTCAAGGTGGATAGAAGTCTTGGTATACAAGTTATGTTAAGAGCACTTCTCCTACTCCATCAAATTGATTGGCCGAATAATGACCTACTGAAGGCTTCACATCTCAGAGGCCACTCCAGCCAATCATAGCCTTTACCGCACTCTAACAACTATTGGACAAAAACTACCCCTTTCTCCACATGGGAGTAGCAAAAGAGGTTCCATATGAATTCAGACATTCAGCCATTCAATCACCGTTCCAATTCGTGTGGATAGCTATTGGATCTTATCCTATCATCAGACTCGGGCCATGTTTTATCCCTCTGAATCATATACAAACAAACAAACAATTTATTAACGCCCGGCGGCTGAGCCGAAAGGGCAACTATCACTAATATACTAGTACATTTCCTATCAGGTGCCATGTCTCCTTCTAGCCCATACAATTTAACCTTTAACATATGTCATGCCGTCTATCAGGATCGTAGGAGATTCTCGTGGGTTAGTAGTTTTGTTAGTAGGCTGTCTTGAAGGCGCTTCTCCAAGTGTTCAACATCCCATCTTCGGCAGTTGAAGCGCGCCTACCGTGTCTGCCACGAGGTGGTTGGTGTGAGTTAGGTTGGGAGGAGTGGGTGATTTGTGTTCGACTATAAGGTTAAGCGGCGTCGAGTCGGCTGGTGGCGATTGCAAACCGTATTGACGCCCGTACCGCTTCTAAGTTTGGACTCCAGTTTTGAGTATCTGAGGGCGACTTCCCGCCCAAATAGAAGGATATGTTGCCTCGGTGTGTGTTGGTGCATTGCAGCATTTCTGTCCGATGTGTCGTCCATCTCCGACATCGAAAGAGAAAGTGCTCTACCGTCTCTCTTGCTTGTCCACATTCACACTGATCGGTTTCCGCAACGTTGATTCGGTAGAGGTATCCGTTTAATCTTGCCATGCCCGTCCGGAGCTGGGCCAGCACGCTCGCTTCTTTCCATGGTAATCGATCATATAGCTGTCGAGTGTGCTTGCCTGGGAGGGCCGCGTCGACCCTTTTCACGTGTCTGCCTACTTTCTCGGGCAGGCCTTTGCTGGTGTCTTGTTGGGATCGTGCGATGTTGAGAGTGGTTGACTTCATCCTGGAGAGCTGTATGTATGGCATGGGGTCCTCTTGGGTCGCCGCTCTGGCTTGCACTTTAGCGAGGCCTAACAGTTTGTTATCCTCACTTGTGGCGACCCAGCGGATTGTGATCCTGTTTCCATTTTTCCGCAGTCTTCTGATTAGCTTGTATATCAGGCAAACGTGCTCCTGGCCCGACTGTTGTCGCGGGTTCCCCAGTGTGAGTGCGGCCGCTTTGTTACTCGTTAGCAGCGTGATTCTGTACAGTTTCAGTACTGGTAGCGTCTTCAATGCGTGTGCCATTGCTGCCAGCTCTCCCGAGTATGGGTTCTGCTCCGATCTTGCGCCAAGTGTGATGGAGAAGGTCTTTAGTCTTGGCTTCTTGTACTTGGGCGGCTGCTTTTGAATCACTCCGCCAAATCCCACTACCTCATTCCGTGCCGAGCTGCTGACTGCGATCTGCATAGATCCGCCGGCTTCTGCTGGTGACTCTGAGGTTCCTCCAATATCGGTCTGCAGTCGTTCCTCCCATGGTGCTAATGTGAATGGATTGATGGTTTCCAGTGTTTCCATCTCGATGTTTTTCAGCACATCTGCCACCTGGTATAACGGCGAGCGGTGGAATCTTCGGAATTTCCTGATACGATCCGTATTTCTGCGGAGTGGGTTGGTTTCTGGTAGGGTGTGGATGTCCGTCCACATCTTCACTGCCCGTTTCCAGAACCGGCTTTGCGCCGAGGCAATGTGAGCCTCTGCTTCCGCCACACTGGTTGCGACGGTGAGGAACGTTCCCACTATCGCTTGAGCTCCAACCCGTTGAACCCGGTTAATGGGCCCGCTGGCCTTATCTTTAAAGGCGTGCATCCAGACATTAGAGGCATAGTCCACCACTGGGGCAACAGTTGACGTGAACAACTGCCGCGCTGTTGAGGGAGATAAGCCTTTGAGTCGTTTGAGCTCCATTGCTGCTTCTAGGCCCTTGGACGCTGCCCTGGCTATGTGTGCCTTGTATTTAAGTCTAGTATCCATCAGCACTCCAAGGATCTTGACGTGGTCTTTGGGTTCAACGGTTTGTCCCTTGATGGTGAAAGGCTCCTGTTCTGATTTGTGTGCTTTGGGGGTGAAGTGTATGATGGCAGTTTTGTCCGCTTCGAACGTCGCTCCACTCCTCCTCTCCCAGTCAAGAGCTTCATTAATAATTGCCTTAATACCTTCCCGGTTGCTCTGCGCAGTTGGCCCGGTCACCCACGCGGTGAAGTCATCCACGAAAGCAATCGCTCCGCCGCGGCTGTCGATCTGTCGTTGCACGAGGTCTGCGTTAAAGAAAAGGAACAGGATCGGCGATAGGGGAGAGCCCTGCGGTAGTCCTGCCTGTGGGAGGCTTTGTACCTCGGACCCTTGCCCATTGATTTGGATGGTCGCTGTTCGTTCCGAGCAGAAGGCCTCGATCCACCGGATCAGACTTTCTGGTATGCCTCGAGCTTTCATCCTCTGTAGTAGTCTTTCTTTGCACACCCCATTGTAGGCTCCTTTGACGTCGAAGCTGATCAAGCTCAGGACCCGACGGCCACGCCAGGCCGTGTAGATTTGCTCCTGCAGGAGCAGGAGCGCCTGTTCCGCTGATCGCTGTTTTCGGGCTCCAAAGTGAGTGGTTGGGAGCAGGCCGTATGTCTCCACTGCGTGTGAGATCCTTTCTGCCACCACCGACTCCAGGATCTTGCCCAGTGTCGCGAGAAGTGAAATTGGCCTCCAGGCTTTCGCGATGGTGTAGTCCTCTTTATTCGGCTTTTTAAGTGGTATGATTTTTGCATGTCTCCATTGACTTGGTAGCGTGCCCTCTTCCAGCGATGCCTGGAACGGGTCAAGAACCCTGTGTTTAACCGCGGGCCAGGTCATCTTCCAAACTATCGCCGGTAGGCCGTCTTCTCCAGGTGCCTTCCATGATTTTGCTGCGAGCAGCTGCCGCTCTACTTCCTCCATGGTGATGGCAGGCATCTCGACTGGCGCTCGTTGCGGTCTGGCCCCTTCCTCCTCAATATCGTCTGGTAGAGGAGGAAAGAATTTAGCCAGAAGCTCCTCTGCTTGTTCCTTGTGATCGGTGGTGGTGGTTCCATCTGCTCGGACGAGCTGTGGTACCTTCCCAAATGCTGTGTCATCTCCAGACTTTAGGTATTTGGCGGCCTTCCATATGTTGCTGTTGTCTGCCAGGAACTCCTTCCAGTACTTTTTCTTTTGTTGCCGGATGGCATCGTGGTATTGCTTCGCAGCACTTTTAGCTGTCTCTTCTAGGTGTGATGCGATTTGCCCTGCCCGTCGCTCCGATCGGGCGTGATTTCTCCAGTATGTGTAGATATAGCGGAGTTGTGTCAAGTCCGTTGTCCACCATCTCTTTGCGTACGGGGACGGTCTGGCCTTTGGCGTCAAGGCATGCACTGCCTCCAACACCGCAGACATTAGTCGGTCGGTTCTCTGCTGCACAGTGCCGTCCGACGGCGTGCTGTCCAGGCTTGTGGTAATTCTGGCATTAATCTCCTTCCAAGGCGCGTTTTTGAGCAGCAGTCGCTCCTGCTGTTTGGCAACCGGAACCGGAACGTCAAACACAGTCTCGATTGCGCGGTGGTCGGAGCCGTGCTCCGTCCCATGTATTGCACACTTCACCATGGAACCCGTCAGATTCTCCGAGGCAAGGACGAGGTCAATAGTTGACTCGCAGTCTCCACCGTGTCCTCCCCCCTGCCATGTCTTTGTGCCTCGTTTTAGTAGACTGCTAAGAGCAAATTCACTCATAAAGTCAATGATTGGATCCGCTTCGCCCTGTCTCTCCAGAGGCACGTCGTCTCCACCCCAAAGTTGGTCATGTCGGTTGAAGTCTCCCACGATTGCAACCTCCACCACTGCGCCCGTATCTCGCCTTACCTTGGTAATTGCCTCGCGTAGACTAACGCACGTGTCACGCAAGGCTTGGGCATCTCCCCCTTCCACATAGACTGATGCCATAAAAATCACTCGCTCGGGGAGCCGGATGACCGCCGCTGTCAGATCCGGGGATTTAATTGGTACTTGCTCTGCTTCCACGTCCTTTCTCACCCACAGCATGCTCCGGATTGCCCATCTCCCTTCCCTCCATGCGGAGGGGACCATCTTCGTCCATCTTTGATGTCCCATCGGAGTTGTCAAGAGTCGGCCGTTAATTCTTCTCGCTTGGGGTTCTTGGATTGCCATTGCCACTGCGTCCTGAATTTCTTCGTCGTTCATTAAGCTGTCATGCACTGCGCCCTGTTTCCTTACATTTAGCTGAATTATTCGGAGCGTTTTATTCATGTTGCACTGGATAGAGCTTCCGACAGTTTCTACTGTACGATTCATGTGGGCCTCCGCACGGAACGCACTTGAGGACCGTCTCATTGCAGTTGCTGTGGCGGTGGCCTTCCTTGGCGCATTTCGCGCACTTCTGGGTATTCTTGCATTGGAATGCCTTATGTCCAATCTCTTGGCAGTTATAGCATTGTGTCGGTCGTGGACGATGTTCAAAGGCGCTGGTTACGCCAGATTCTCCCCCAGCGTGGAAGAACCCCTCGGCCAGGAGTCTTCGTGCATCGGTGCCTTTGGTTAGGTACACCACCATTGACCCATAGGCCTTCGCACTTTCCTTTCTGCTGAGCCATGCAATCTTGGCAACGGTGGTTTCATTCTCCTCGCTGAAGGCTGCCGCGGCTTCTGCCCTGATCTCGCCTTGTTCATCTAGCACGGCTGCTTTCTTGACACTGTCAACTTTGATTGGGTAGAGTTCGTCGCGGAGCACTCGGGCTCCTGCACCAATTATTGCTTCTGCGATTTTCTTAACTAGCTGGTGTTCGGGTTCATCCCGGCACGCAATTCGGATCCGGTTGGTGTTCTTTGGGTCCACCGTAACCGCGCGACAGCGCCAGTTAGTGTGGTTTTCCATTATCCGGATCTCTTTCTCCACTGCTGCCCTAATTGGGCCGGCGGACATTCGCTCGCTACCACCATCGGTCACATTCGAGGTATCTATCGTGCAATATAACGTATCGGTGAAGGTGGTTGGGGTCGTGTTAAACGAGGAAAGAGTCCGTATGTTGCTTGGCTGGCTCGTTGGAGGAGTGCGGGCGACATCTGCGTAGGACAGGTTGTTCGTAGGGTCTGGGGTGGTTATAGAGGTACGTAGGGATTGAATTTCGCGAAGTGTCTCGTCATGGTTGGTCTGGGATGTAGCCAACTCATTACGTAGCTCCGCTAGTTCCTGTTGCATTCCAGAAAGAGCTTCCGTGAACTGAGTTTTGACTTCCCTTAATTCTTCTCTATGGGTCTCATCCCTTCTCTTGATTTCTCTTCGTAACTTGACTAACTCTGCGAGCAGTTCAGTCGTTTGCGGGTTGCCGTTGCTGGTTTCTGTTTCGTCCTCTGAGCTGTCAACGCGCTCTGCTGCGGTTTCATTGCGGGTCTTTGGTCTGCCTCTCCCTCGGCGTTCAGTTTGACTGCCCAACGCATATCTTGTAGCTTCCTCTTCCTGTTCCCGGGCATAGTTATTTGGTGGTCTGGTGACTCGTTTGGGTCGTAGCCGTGGTGGTGATTCTTCGCGTTCGTCGCGGTCGGGGGGTTCAGGGGTTCGTGTTTCGGCCCGTCCCGCGCGCGCGTCGCGTGTCGGCATCTTGCCCAACAACCTTCGGCAAGTCGTTCTCGAAATCCGACAACGAATCCGAGAATCAGTGCTCACAGATACAGTGACTTCCTTCCCTTCGTACAGTTCGCTCGTAGGTACAGTCCCGCTCCGAAGTAAGTACAGTCACACATGTGGACTGATACCTGAATCATATACATAGTCTATGTAGATTCGATGTTGCCTTCAGATGTCTCCGACTCTTGGCGGCCGTGCTGGGTATGACGCGATCGTAGAATGTCCTCGGTTGTTTTCCGAATCGGCGTAGGATAGTACTTTTCCTGTAGGGGATTAGTGTCTTGCACTGCCCACTGGAAAGGAATCCTACCAATTGTGACTCAAAGGAGGACCAAAACCCACTCGGATCAGCTAAGAAGGTGTACACCCGACCAGAACCCCTCAATCGGATGCCTAGACAAATATCCGCTTCGCATAACTTGCTATACTCATAGGCCTTTTTAATGATGCCTTCCCTTCGCCGTTCTCTCATTTGCCGGAATGCCTTCCTTGAAGGGGCTCTCTTTTTCTTGTTCTCATGGAGAGGGGTCTCTAATGCCATATCGCGAATACTATTAGAAATGCAGCCAGATGATGTAGAGAATCACAAATATTTCTTTGTTTGTGTTATCATCTAAAGCAGGGGTCTAGCTGAGGATGGCTTAGATATATGAGTTAGGAGAGCCGTGGTTTTCGGATCATACTAAAATCGTGGTCTTCAGCAGAGAGACAATCTATGGGAGTTCAACACCATCAACTATCTGAGGACCTTAGGCTTTGCCCATCCCTTGTTGAATTGACCGTTCACCTCATGTTGACCAGTAAGAAGATGATTTGCCTGGTCAACTCGCGAGGAGATGCCTGGTGATCAACAAATGAAATAGCCTGCGCCGTTTGGTTACGTCATAAACCAATGGATCATGTTGACCACCACATAAACAGCTAGGCAACAGGCTCATGGGAACCACTGATAAAAACGCCCCACATGTTAAGCTACGGATGAATGGTCAGGGTTGAACGGTTAAAGAACAAAAAGCATCGCCCTTATCTGGTTAATGACCTGGGCAAATGTCCATGCATCTGGCGTTTATTGTCAAGCGCTCCGGTTTTGAGCACCCGAAAGTCCTAGATTTTGTTTCCTGGCTGCACTCTGGGCTTCAGATCCTGACCGCGTGGTTCTAAATCTCCAGTCATGGAGAGAATATACTAGAATGGATGCCAAGGCGGGCTTGAGAGTGAATATGGAGAATTATACCTATTGATTTTGGGCGCCGCCCTACCTTGGTCAACGAGACCGGCTCCTACCATGAGGTATGGCAGTTGATTTTGGCTGGTTGATGGGCCCTATGCTCTCGTGTACCAGTCCCGTACCCAAGCAGCACAGTCGGCTTACATCCAAGAAAGAGCTTCTGCGCAATAATACACCAACGACATATCACGAGTGACAGACTGATTCTGTTTATTGTTGAGCCATCCTAAGGACTTGTGTCCAACATGCTAGGATGCTGGAGCGCTTCGTGCGCTTAACCCGGGCTTCTTGACGTCCTTGGCACCCGTCGGCGGCTTCCATACTGCCTCGACACACCCCGACTATCAATGATGCCTGGTAGATCCTAAGTCAAAGTGTTCAACCTTCTGTGCTTGAGGTCTTCCGACCCGTGAACTACTGGTGTGTTCTCGGTCAAGGAAGGGAGGGAATGGTTAATGGACTCGAACTGCTCTTTTCTTTGACTGTCGCCCGAAATTACAACGCAGCTCTCGTCCCCGGGGATCTTCCATCGATCTTGGCTGATTAACCAGCCTGTCCTCTTAATTATTTACCTGGGCAAACACGCCTATTGGCTGATAGAGAGCTTATCAAAAGCCCGCAGGCCATTGTCCTATTAACGGGCAAGGCATTTCAGAGGGCTATGCGAGCCTAGACCAGCGTTCGCACATTGCGAAAGAGCTTCTGTCATACGCCATTCTTTTGATGAGCGGAGGGGGTTGAACATCGCTCCGTGATCGAGACCCATGGTGAATCTGTGTCCATGATCATTGGCTTAGCGTTCTCCTTTCTCCACCTTGGAGTACCGGCCATAAAACGTCTCTATGGAAACCCCTGGAAGATCCCGACACCGCGCCATTATAAATCAACCGCAGCGGTACTATGGTAGGGCTGCCCTGTCAGGAACCATGGAGGCAGCAATTTACGCCCTAACAAGCGAAAAAATCGACGAGATATTCGCGCTTTTCGGGATTAAGAAGAGTGAGCGGATAGACCCACTTATCACCGAGCTGTCC
>JAMAHF010000126.1:0-49728 GCA_023627405.1 Penicillium sp. S1316
GGGGTGTAAATGGAATATCAAAAGTGGTGGTTGACGCGAGGTATTAACGGAACGCACTACCTACACGATCAGCCTAGGATATTATTCCCTGCCGATCGTACACTCAGTACAAGTATTTGTACATTAGTGCTTCGGGGGGAGGCGCGAGGTACATTTCCGGCGGTTCTTGGGAACTGCCAGGCGTGACTCTGACATGCATGAGACAAGGCGCCGGGGCGTCCAAGGTCTCATATTTCCCACACTAGCCACAGCGTATCTACGCAACCTCCCCCCCTCCAAAAGGCCCCGACCGGTCCGAGACCTTTGACGTCATACCCGAGCCTCGGGAGTGGTGCCCTCGTCACCGATTTAGGAGGTGAGCAATAATGAGGACCTGGGACTGACAGGTTCGGCATCTAAAGAAAGAGGGTCCTCTCCACCTGCAATCAACCGATAAATTAGGAGGGTTGCTTGATAGCAGAGACGGGGTGTGGCATTCGTTCTGCCGGGAAGGCAGATGGAAAGGCGTCTAGACCTTTGCATGTTTGCTCCTTCATGTGGTTGAGATACGCGAGCTCGTCGGGGGTCAGTCAGATACTTACTTGGTATGGGGAGATCAACATCAAGCTTCGCTTGTTGTCAATGTCTTTCCATATCCACGTACTCTCAGATTGGGGACTTGGACTTATTATATTTTTGATACTATAAAAGGCACCGTCCTCCCTCACGCAGTTTTCTTTCAGGTCCTTATTGCTGTGCTGTGCTGCCCTTCGTTGATTTCAAAGCGAGCACCCGGGCGATTCGACGGACAGAAGTTTGCAGGTTAAGGATATAGATGACGTCGGACAAGGTACCACCCACGACCAGTACGTAAGTTACTTGGTACCTGCATCCATTCGCACAACGATGAGCAAGCACCTGCATGAATACTTCCCGAGAGGACGGCCCGAGGCAGATCTCAACAATAGGACCCGGGCATGGAGGCAAGAAAAAAAAAAAAAAAAAAAAAGGGTTGAGAGACGACACCGATATGTGTATTGTTCATCATCATTATTGAACTCGGAACATTTGAGTCAGGCCGGCGTTCTCACGAGGCTGCTCGAAAGAGCACCTTGTCCAGGCACAAGGTTGATATTGCTTCAAAAGGGAAAAGCCGTTGAATGATTGGCCTCGACGTTGGTTATTAGTTGCATTAGTGCCGCAGTACTAAAGTGGCACTAGGCCACGCTTGCGATATTGGGAAAGAAAACGAACCGCCAGGTGGCCAGTTTCGAAGATCAACAGCCATCAGGAGTTTCCACTCCGAAGAGCTCCGCTGCCGACACGACCCAGTGCTATTGCGATCAACCTCATGATTTTCGCTGAACATGTCCCTACTGACTCCATACTCGATTAAGCACGGAGTGCTATTGTAGGTAAGCAGGTCTGAGGCAGGAATAATATGGAGAGAAGTGATTAGATATGGACACCGGGAATCATCATTCCTGAACGGCCTTCCTGCAGGCGCAATTCGGCAGAGACTGCGGTTCGGAGTAAGTCGTTTCAATTTCGCTGGTCCATTGATTGATTTGGTGTGCCCCGATTTGCTGGCAGTTTTTTTTTTTCTTTTCTTTTCGTTTCTTTTCTTTTTCTTTCGTATCCCCAAGTTCAGGCTACCAAGCAGGTGGCGGAAACAACCACCCAAGTTGCCTTGTCACGAAGCACTCCCCAGCACAACATGTCGCATCGAGATAACCTCCCGTAGCCTCCCGCAGCCTCCCGGACGTCAAGAGCGGACTCTGTCCTGCAGCTCCTGCTTCCGTCATCGGCCGAACTCCCGTCAACAAGAATAATATGGGTTCCACCAGGAGCGCCGTTCAAGCTCCGCCTCCGGGCCCTCCACGACGTCGATACTGAGGGAAGATAATCCACCCGCATAACCGCCAAGAACGTACCTATCTGGTAATCGCTCACACAGGCCGGGGACAACGGTTGCATTCGAGTTTCGGGGGTGGTCTTTTTCCGTGTTGGCAGACAATAATGCCCTTGTTAACAGTTCGCACTAGTTTGGTATGCCCCATAATTCGAGATCATTGAACGAGGCTCGATTCTCGCTTCCATTATTATTATATTCGGAGCCGCTGGAGGAAGGAAGCACTCTGACAAAACGAGCACTAGGCAGAAATTGCCCGCGAGGTTCAAACTTCAATAGCTCCGCTGCTCCAATAATAATGAAGGTCAGTGCGGCATTTGCTAAAGTTTAGCGTCGGCTAGTCAACCAGCTGGGGAACATGACAAAGGACAAGGTGACAATAATAATTATTCGCGAAAAAAGAAGAATTGTAATAAATAAGAAGTCAATAGGATAGCATGCGAAAGCGCAACAGGTGTTTAATCATGTCCAATATGATCTCAGGGGTGTGCATGGTCTTGAGATCGAGAATATAACATGGGATACATAGCTCATGCCAAATGGGATCGATCTCCTTGCCGTTTGGAGGTCCAGACCGCGGTACAAGGTACTACTAGAGGGAAAGGGTGGTTGGAATAAAATAGTACCCGGCACCTCCATCTCTCGTTCACGACCAATATTATTCTGAGTAGCTTGCTCTCCCTCAGGAAGGCTAGGGGAGCCGAACACACAAAAGACACTGGACTCCGGAGTACATTGACCAGGCGCGTCTAGGACTCAAGGGACCGGAGATATGATATTATTAGCAAAAAGAAACCATCGAGATGAAATCGCCTTCGCCTCGTGCAGTGCTCGTGCCTCGAAAAGGCTGTTAATGCCGAGCGAGCGAGTGGCAGAGTGGTATCGCTGGAAAAGTTCGCTCCACATAATCCGGGTCCTCCGTGTGGAGTTGTCAGCCTTTGGGGTCCGTGCAGCCGAGAGAAACGCGTCTGTTTCAGTCGCTCACAATTGTCAAGCAAATCAACGGTCACATCTTGGGTTTCTTCACATTGCCTGTCTGCAAAGCTGGCTCATTCTGGGAAAAAAAAAAGAGAGAAAAGAGCAATAATTGCACAGAGAAGAGTCCCGAATAAGGAACAGAGGGGGGGAAACTGCAAAGTGCGTCATTCGGAGATACTATTCGGAAGAGGATGATGGTATGGATGAGAGATTGAGAACTCGATCCTTCATGTTGAGACTTGAGGGTTTGGCCCACTAATAATCGCACGCGACGTGCGAGCTGGAATTTAGCAACACTAATGAGCTTCCTATCTCCTCGCGCGAGGAAATAAGGGCCGTTTGACCGTTGAGAAAGCCTCATCATGATTGTTCCGCTGAACTGAGCTTGAGCCGTGGAGACAAGTGTCCCCTAAAGAAAACCTAGTCGGTTAGCAGGCTCTATTATTATCAGTCAGGATATACCACTGAAGCAGGTGGCATTCATATTATGCGAAGGATAATTGCATTTTGCTTATATGCTGTCGTGTGCGAGAAAGTACTTTTTTCCCAGCCGAGTACAATCTTTCCGTGAGAATGTGGGCCGTCTTCATCATCATTAGTATCATCATCATCTTTTCCTGTTGCTGCATGAGAACAAATGGTGATCAGACCAGGGTATGGACGCATGAGAAGTCTTGGTTAAAGCATGTCGCCATTTTCGGTGACTTGCAGGAGAAGTTGATTATCATCTGCAGCCACTAGGCCCTCGTCGCCTAGTGAGAACTTAGCTGTGGACTCTCTACGACCAGCCTTTGCTGTTTCGGGCGGTCGTAGCCTTTGCTCGGCGCGAAGACCCAGCTTTAGCTTACCTGCAAGACACAACTCAAAAGTCAAATTTATTTATTATTATTATTCATGATCGAGAGCACACCACTACTTGGTCTCTAATGGTCTGGATTGAAAGAATTGAGTCTTATCATGGGCCCATTGAAGGTTAAAAAAAAAGGATTGGGGATCCGAGCGTGACAGTAGAGAGGTAAGTGCAGGCAGGCAGGACTTTGTCTCCCTCATTCAAGGATGAAGCGACTCTGGATTCTCCTTTCTGAACGCATTTAACGAGGGAAACGTCTTTTCTTGAACATTGATATCCCAGCTATCGCTGTGGCTGAACCTGAAACAATCAGGGCGTGACCTTGCCGCCGTGAACGGTTCGGGCGAAACATCAATCAGTGGGGATTTGATCCTGGTTCGTTCTTGCCAAGGACTGTCTGTAGATACGCTAAGACTTGTATTATTGTGCTGTCGTTCAAAGCATTTTGAGGAATTCTTGGGGTATGCATAGTAATACTGTTTCTGTCAATGAGTGTCCATTGTCATCAAGCCTCTCGTGGTCTGGGAGACAAACCAAAATGTCTTGCGTTGTCGCTTCCCCCACACACAAACACACTCTAGTACGCGCCTCATTTGGGTTCGGCTCCGAGGAAGGGAGTCTAAAATATATACTTAGAACGGTCTCGACTTATTCTTGTTTATCTGACGGTCCCCACCATAGCACCATGCTTGCCTAAAAAGGCCGCCCGCGCGGCCAGGGATCACAGCCAAACGGAGGCAGATGCGGTGGCTTCTCCGTGGAAAGTCATTATATGGGGTTGGAGATCGCCGCTAGGATCACCATAACTACGAACGTTTTGGGCTCGCTGGGGATCCTGCCCACCTGCAGTCAAAGGAACACCGAACACCACTGGACAAAGTCAAGCTGTGGGTTTGAACTATCACTGATACCTCCCCCCTCATTGATTCGTTTTCCTTGCGAAACTGACAACAGGGCTGAACATTATTCTTCGGGCTTGACAACGTAATGCAACATCCGTGATCTCACCCACCCACCCCACCACCCACCACTCCCTTGAAGAGCGTCAAAAAAAAAAATTTGCTCGGGACTCTGGTTTGATCTTGTGCGCGAGAGAGAACATGGGAACCAGAGTTGCTCCCGAGTAAAAATAACATCAGTGCTGAACCTCCATGCGAAAGCGGCAGATTAAATAAAGTTCCTCCTTATTTTGCCGATGTTACTCTGGATTCTGGAATGTTGATGCACAGAGTCTTGTTATTGGCAAGCGCAGTCGCCGAACAGAGAGGAGCCGTGTCTATTGCGACATCCTTGGGCTAGGTTTGACGCTTCTCAACAATGAATACAGGAGTAGTTTGAGAGCTAGGCCCCCAGACATCTGACGGACTGTGATTTGCGAATCGCTTCCGTTCCACGCCAGATGTTTCTTTTTTTGATTTTTCCCACATCCTTTGATCATCATGCAGAGCAGAGCAGAGCCTCCTTTTCTTGAACGCTACTCAGCGAGTGACCTCACG
Organism: Penicillium sp. S1316; assembly: GCA_023627405.1. NCBI lineage: Eukaryota > Fungi > Ascomycota > Eurotiomycetes > Eurotiales > Aspergillaceae > Penicillium > Penicillium sp. S1316. The sequence goes on from JAMAHF010000126.1 coordinate 5,216, forward strand.
CTGACAGACAGACGAATGTCTTGCTTGAATTGCCACCGCGATGCTCATGTGCCGTTTCCCGACAATTGGGATATTGTTGAAATGTGATTTGCAAGACGCGTTGCTAGTACCAACTGGGAATGATGGAATCATGAGGTCGAGACAGGTGATATTGGCAATGCTATAATTGCACGTGAAATTTTCCGGAGATTTATTCTTACTCCAGTTAACCGACCACTGACAACATTGATAAATTGTGTTCTTATGCCGATCGGAGATGCTCGAATCGAAGGCAAAATAGAGGTAACACAGGCCGGGGTCAGTGTCACCTTAATGCAAGCCGTGCCTATCTTGGAATTCGAGAAAAATAAACATTCAATTTCTCGGCAGGACTAGCCCGACTCCATGTCAGAGTAATAATATAATATACCTACTACATTTTGTAGTGATCAAGCAGGACAGACAGGCCGTTTTCTTATCACCGTGTACATTGTTGTTATTTATTATTGAGATGATTCTCTGTCTTCAACTCGCAAGTGATCGAGAAGCTTTCTCCACTGAAGTTAAAATAGCAAGCAAGTCAACAATTGGTGCTGAACTCTCGCAAGCGCTCGATAGAAGTAGGTATCTGAACCGAACCACCCCCCCCCCCCCACTATCCTCTGATTACGAAATAAGTCAAACACCTCTTCTGTAGTAGTAGTAGTAGTAGTAGTAGTGAGAACATTTGGCAAGTTCCTCTGTTCTTCTCAATTAATTTATTATTATTGTTTTTATTCTTAGTATGTTCGTTCCCTTGGAGCTCAGCCCGTCGGTTCATCGGCGTCACTTGCATATTAGGCCTAGACAATCAGCTATGGTGCGGTTTTAATCTACTCTTGTTTGTAGTGCGGGCATCACGGGCCAGTGTGCACAAAGTACTGGAATGACGAATTCCGTCGCTTGACAATAGTACTGCAAGGGTACCTTGATCCTGATAGTAATATAATAATAATGCCCCAAGGACTACGTACCTTGTACTCCCGCCGATGGAGTCCGGCAGTACTCCGTAACTCGTCCCCTGCTGCCGCCCCTGGAGGCGAGCGCCAGAGAGTACCCTAGGTAATAATAAAATAATCAACTACAGGAGTCAACTCCTAGCCTACTAGCTCCTGCCAGAGGGGCCTAGCGGGCGTCCTGAAGGCTTCAAAGTAGCGCCATCGTCATCCACCACCACCCATTCCCACTCAGCTCTCCCCACCCGCTAGGCCATATCACTGCATAGGTAGTTGCTGCATGGGCCGCCGCCAATCCCTTCTCCACTCACGCTATCCTCCATCAATTCCATCTAGATCCAGGGTCTCTGACGCACGAGGCAAAAAATACACCTGCATGACACTCAAAATGACAAAGGAACTGGAGCCCTCGAGGAACTTTTTTTTTTAATAATTATTTATTTATTTCTTGTTTCAGGATTGGCTCAATTGCTCGCCTGGATACCAGCTGTGAACATGTGCCAAATTGCCCTCGAGGCCTTTACAGCGACAAATAAAAGTCTCCAATGCTGCTGTCAGTCTGACTCTCTCTCTCTCTCTCTCTCTCTCTGTCTTGAACATTCGCCTCCAAGAATCTTCCTCTCGGGCGAAATTCTATACACTTGCTGTTGAGCTTCCAGCACTAGGAGGGTCCATGATTCCTTCTTCGCCCCAGACATTCGTTTTGCCTTCACTTTTTACTTGCTTCATTCTTTTCTTCGCTGTTTCATCTGTTAACTCCAACAGCCTTTCTCTCCCTTTTGCCAGGTGACAATTGAAACAGAGGCCTCGAGTATATATATCTCTGCAACTTAATGCGCGTCGAGGTTGGCAGCTGAAAAGAGAGGCGATCTACCAAGACCTTATCAACAAGGGTAGATTGCAAACAATAATGCACATCACATATATGCGAGCGTTCATCGCTCTTTTGTCGGTTGCCTGTTCCCTCCCCCACCCTGTAGCTCATGCCTATCCCTGTTGGCTAACTTTTTTTTTTCTTTTAAATTGTCTAGTCTCTATCGGTACTTTCGCCTTGTTGTGAATCTGGTTTCGTTTTGGACCTTCAAGCCTCTACCTCCTCCCGAAAATCCCAAATTGACTGCGCAGGATGTGACTGTCATTCTTCCTACGCTAGACGGTTGTGGAGAGGAATTGGAGAGAACAATTGAAACTATTCTTGCAAACCGTCCCTTTGAGCTCCTCCTCGTTACAATTGAAGCGAATAAGCCCAAGGCCGAAGAGATGCTGAACCGCATGCCCGCTGCTAAATCAAGAATCCGTCTATTCACCGTCAAGCACCCTAATAAGCGTCGACAAATGACTAGAGCCATCCCCGAGGTTCGAACAGCAATCACAGTTTTCTCGGACGACGACGTTATCTGGCCACCAAAAGTCTTGGCCTGGATGCTCGCCCCCTTTGAGAAGGATGAGCGCTATGGAGGAGTGGTGACCTGCCAACGACTTCGCCGTGCCGTTTCCCCAACCCTACCCCAACGTATCTGGGGATTCCTTGGTGCCCTTTACCTGGAACGACGAAACTTTGACTGCGCCGCCTGTACCCACATCGATGGCGGTCTCCCTTGTATGTCCGGGCGAACTGTCGCCTATAAAACTAGTATCCTGCAGGACGATGCGTTCACCTATGCTTTCACCAACGAGGGTTGGTGGTTTGGCAAGTACCAGCTGAATGCCGATGACGACAACTTTATCACTCGGTGGATGGTTTCACATGGCTGGGAGACTTTTATGCAATACCATCCTGAAGCAGAAGTTCAAACAACACTGGAAGATAACCCCGTGTTCCTGAAGCAATGCGCGAGGTGGTCCCGGAGTAACTGGAGAAGCAACCTTACCAGCATGTTCGATGAAGGTCATATATGGTAGTGAGTTTTTTAGTCCCTGTTTATCTCGAAACATCTACTTAACTAACACACAAAAAAATGTTAGTCGCCAACTGTGGAGCGCTTATGCCGTTCATATGACAACCCTATCGCCACCAGCTCTTCTCGGAGACCTGGGACTCGTTTTCCTATGCTACAAGGCTACTGTGTCCTGGGATGAGTCCTCGCACCTGCTCGCCATGTCGCTGCTTGGGGTCTGGATGTTTGTCAGCAAATTTATCAAATTGCTCGGCCATTACGTTCGCTATCCCATCGACTGGGTCTTTCTTCCCGTGTCTATCCTCTTTGGCTACTTCCACGGGGGGATCAAGATGTACGCCGTGTTGACACTCAGTGTGGTACGTTTATCTCTCCAACGTCCCCCGGATCACGGGGGGCAGCGTCGGAAACACCGCCAGCCTCGCGTCCATCCATTCTTCTTCTTCTTTTTCTCTTGATCATCTGACTAACCATTCTTTCTCCAAATCCAGACGACATGGGGCAGCCGAGAGGGTGCTGATGACTTCGACGAGGAGCGGATGAAGAAGCGCGCAGACACGGACCCTATGAAGAAACCCTACTATCCGAAATTCAAAATCAACGGAAACGAATTCCACCACCGACTGGTACCCAGCGTAACCTCGGCCGATATACCATAGCGAACCAGCACATGGAAACCCTTTCATGCACGCGTCAGTCGCAGCAAGGTTCGCTTCTGTTCCATTCTCTGTTTTCGTTTTTTTTTTTTTACGAAGAGATGTTATGACACTATTTTCCGAGTCTCACAAGAAAAAAAAACAGTGTTGAGTTGAGAACATTCTTCTACATCTTGACCTGACAATACCTCGACTGGTGTGGTACTATGCGCACCAACCTTTACTTGAACAAAACTGCTACCGATGGCCGGGCTTTTATTCGGACCAACAGGAAATTTGCTTCTTCTTTTTTTTTTTCCCTTTGGACAACTTCCTCTTGAAGATCGCGATGTGTTTTATTTTTTTTATTTTTATTTTTTACCATGTAAATTATAAAAGCTCGGGGCGGGTTCTCGTCGCTTCATTCCCGGATTCCGGGATTTGTTTCTCGTTCAAAATTGCCCTCTGTATCTTTCTTTCCTTTTCTTCACCTTCTTAGATCAGCAATTGGGAGGTCTTTTGAGATTAATTCATGTGTTTCTTGCTAATTATGCTACCTGCCTGCTTACTGCCCTGTTAGTATGGTTAATATCTAATCGGTCAAGTTCTTGGTATCAAGCCATAGTGCTTTATCTTTGTAGGCCTCGAATTATGATTTGAATAAGAATTGGCTCATATACATTGTACTATGTCAAGAGTTCTAGAATATGAATGCCGGGGTTGAATGTAAACTTACGCATAGTTAGTTAGTTATAGTTCCTTGATTACATACTCTGTACCAAATGTGGCGTTTGGCGTTTGTGGCGAGTGTCCGTCCCGTGGTATCTCCGAAAACAATTCGAGAAACTCCTACTACCAGATCACACTCGTTCAACGTTTGGTTGGCACTTTTAAGGATTTCAGATTTACTCAAGTCCGTTTGCCTCATCCTCTGCTATCTAATTGCCTATAGCGTTCTTTCTGCTTGAAAAAAAAAAATGCCTAGGAGCATGGTGTCGGCGCTTCTGCGAACCTCCGCCGGCTGGCCGCAACAGTCACGTTTGACTGCTGTGCGTTGCAATGCTCCCCTATCACGCAATTTTCAATCCTCCTCATTGAAATCAGCCATTGCGCATCCCATTACCGCTCACGGGCCTCCACCCAAAGCGCCCTCGCCGGACCCCGAATTATCCAGTCAACAGTCGGAGCAAGGGACAGCAGACAGCAAGGAAACTGCCCAGGAAGCACGGGCGGCGATCAAAAAGCCCACGGCGCTGAAAAAGCGTTTCTGGAAGAATGTTGATGTTCAGAAAAAGCAAGGTAGGTCCTACACTGAAGAGAGAGAGAGAGAGATATATATATATATATTGCGGGTTTCGTTTCCCCCGCTAACCGCAGCAGGCGGGGACTATCAGGTTCTACTAGACGCACGGCCAGTCCGAACCCCAGCGAAAAGCGCCCTGACGATACCCTCTTCGAAGCCGTACCTTGCGCATGCGATTGCACTCGAGTGGGATGTAATGAATACCGCCCAACAAGCGCTGAAGAACCACCTGATTCCGCTGACATCTCTCACTGCGCGCGCTGCGGATATAATGCAAGAGGATTCCACGGGGGAAACGACTGTGCGAGACCAAATATTAAGCACCGCAATGTGCTACTTGGAAACAGATACGTTGCTGTGCTGGGTGCCTGAACAGACAGAATTCCCCGCCGACGAGGTGGACGAGAATGGGCAAAAGCGCGAATCGCTCCGCGAAGCCCAGGTGAGGGTCGCCAAGGATATCATTGCGTTTTTGAGCACCAAGGTATGGCCCGGCATCGATATTGTGCCGGTGTTGGATGGGGAAAGTATCTTCCCGGCGTCGCAGTCCCAGGCAACAAAGGATATCATTGAGCAGTGGATCCGGGGTCTCGAGGCTCATGATCTAGCTGCGCTGGAAAGAGGAGTCCTTGCCTCCAAGAGCTTATTGGTTGCTGTAAGATTGGTGATTGAATGGAGTGAGAACTTTCGTGCTCTCCAGAGACCGGGCCAACAAAGGAAGAAGTTTGGGATTGAGGAGGCGGCAGAGGCATCCAGTCTCGAGGTCCGATGGCAAACAGACATGTGGGGTGAGGTTGAGGATACTCACGATGTTGACAAGGAAGATCTTAGGCGACAGCTTGGAAGTGTGATTGTCCTGGTAAGCGGCGAGACATGATAAAAAAAAAAGAAGAAAGGCGATCCGGTGGATATAAAGCTTGTATAATAGATTGAAAGTATTTGGGGAGGAATGTAGGATTGGGAAGTATATATAATTTTAAATGTATAGTACAACGACCATGTGAATTTGGTCAGTATTGCCTACCCTATACTCTTGTATGATATTTATTGAACAGCATGCATTTTATATTTTTCTTGTTACAGCTGCATTCACTCCACTTCCGCCGACGCCCTGCCGGTAATCCGAGCCCATTACAAGGTACCTAATTCATAGGCGCTTGCTGCCTACTGGTTGGACGGGTTTCGCCATCGAGGGGTGTCGGATATGGAAGGCTCATCTGGCTGAGAAAAGCCGCCAAGGCGCCACGAGCGTCAGGACGATCAACGCGCTCTCTCTCTCTCTCTCCATCGGTAGTAGCTCGGTTCCTCATCACTCAACCATCTTTTTTTGTTACGCATTCTTCTCACATAGAGTCTATTGACCTTTTTATCAAATCCGGTTCCTCGTCGACACCCTACATATGCATATTTAGTGTGAAGAGAAAAGAGATGACGGAAAAGGGCGAAGGGTAAGTTGCGTCCGTCTGGAACAGCTAGCTCTCTTCTGGTCCCATGGGTCGAGAATTCAGACATACAAGGCTCGAGGCAGGAAGACTTGAGTCAATCTCCTGCGTCGCTGGTTGATAGTCAGCCAAAGAAAGAAGAAAAAGAAAAAAGGAGTTTCACTACATGTACACCTTTTTTTGAGGGCGGTCTCTCGGTTGTTTGTTCAGGGGAAAATAAAGTGACGACATTGCTAACGTACCCCGCCATTGAAATCTTACAGTCACAAACGCTCGAAAAGTGCTTTGGCACTGGCGATTTTACATCGCGACAAGTCCAAGGATAACTTCGAGGACGCTGGTGGTCGCGATAGCGGCGCCTCGCCCGACTCTCCTACTTCGGCCTCGGTCAACAACAACAGCAACCTGTCCATCTCGGCGATATCGACGCATCGAAGCTCCAGTTTCCGAATGTCGCGCCAAGAGCTGAGCCCACCCCCACCTGCCATGCCTACCGATAGTTCATCGGACCGTGGCAGCCTGAACCAGAGCGGCGGTGGTGACAATATTGAGAAGATGCCGTCCCTGTCCCATGGCGAGAGTGTAGCCATGTCTCTCGATCAGTCCGTGCGGACGTTTCGACTCTTTGAAATCCTACGAAGCGGTGACACAACGGCAATCTCCAAAGCCATTAAGGAAAGCAAGGATCCACAGGGGGCAAACGGGCTTACAGGAACAACGATCCTCCACCTGGCGATCCAGTGCGCGGAACCCCAGGTTGTCGAATACGTGCTGTCCGCTGGCGACGGCGGGGTAATTGACATCAACGCGCGCGATCGAGAGGGAAACACGCCTCTGCATCTTGCTGCTCAGCTAGGCCGTGGGCCTGTAGTCCGCGAGCTGCTGAATAGACCCTCTATCAACGATTCAATCGTCAATTACCAGGGCCAGACAGCCCTCGAGATTGCGCGGACACCAGAGATTTTCCAGCAGCTACAGCTTGCCCGCTCGCTTTTCATCGACGGCAAGACACATGAGATCCACACTCTCATCTCGCAAGGTAACTACGACAAGCTGGAGAAGCTGCTGGAAGAACCCCGAGTGGAAGGCATCCTGGATGTCAATGCGCTGGATCTTGTTACAGACCCCGCCACTCTTCACTCCGGGGGCACGCTCCTGCACGAGGGTGCTAGGAAGAAAGATACAAAGCTTATCCAAATCCTCTTGACGCATGGAGCTGATCCCTTCCGCCGCGACAAGAAGGGTAAGCTGCCACAGGATGTCACGAAGGATGATCGGACGCGGTCCATCGTCAAAAAGTCTCCGGCGGCTGTCATTGCTCAGCGGGGCATCCAGGAAAAGGCCATCCTCGGCACAAGTTCTGGCCAAGGCGTCTCTGGGCGGCCTGGGGCCGGGGAGGCCTCGTTTGGCGGCAAGGACTCTCGGGAGATGAGAGGCTATTTGAAGAAATGGACAAACTATACTAGTGGCTATAAACTTCGATGGTTCGTCCTCGAGGACGGCGTTCTAAGTTATTATAAGCACCAGGGTGAGAAACCTTTTCGTCATCTCCTTCTTATTCTTGTCTAACGCAGTTCTAGATGACGCGGGGTCTGCCTGCCGTGGTGCGATCAACATGAAAATTGCCCGACTTACCATGGACTCTCAGGACAAGACTCGGTTTGAGATTCTTGGCAAATCATCTGTCAAGTACCACCTCAAAGCGAACCACGTCGTGGAGGCCAAACGTTGGTTCTGGACCCTCAACAACGCTATCCAGTTCGCTAAGGACGAAGCCAAGGAAGAAGAACGGCGCCAAACAAAGCATGCCGAAGTCCTGCGCCAGGCAAAGATTGACCAGATTGAAGGTCGCCCGAGCGAAAACCCGTCCGAATCACCAAGCTATGCTGCATCCAAACTGAATGGAAGGGGCTTGGCTCCCATGTCCCTTGGGGTTCCTGCTAGCAGCAGCGGCACAAGGCTAAGCACGTACACATCCCGCACAACGCTTGATGGCGGACCTCCCGACGATGATGGCTCTTTGTATGGGTCGTTTGATCAAGCCGCTCCCAACGATATCAACAGGGTGGCCAGCCATGTTACCACCGCGCCTGACCTAGAGGGTGGCGATGTCGATGATGACGACGATGATGATGATGGATATGGTGATTATGCCTCTAGTCGCGAGACCCCGCCTACCGATAAAGATGCCATGAACATCACTGCGCAGTCTGCAAAACTCCAACTCGAGATCCTGGCCAACGTTGCGTCTTCCTTGCAAGCGGAGAGGTCAAGTAATCCGGAAATCACATTGTCCGACCCTGCTGTTGACCAGGCCTTGACTGCTTATGAGGCAGCTGTGAGCAGCTTGAAAGACCTCGTGCAGAACCTCTTGAAGATCTCTCGGGATCGCGACTCATACTGGCAATATCGGTTGAATCGGGAAGCGTACCTGCGCAAGATGTGGGAGGAAAGCATGGCACGGATTGCGCAAGAGCACGAAGAGCTTCAGTCCAAGATGGGTGAGTCGGAGGAGAAAAGGAGACGTACCAAGCGAGCTCTAAAGGAAGCGCTTGAGAGCAGCTCAGCACCAAACATCAGCCGCGCTGCCGTCAAGGCTGCATCCAACGAAGCGGGAATAATAATAGAGGAGGAGGGTGAGGAGGACGAGGACGAGGAGAACCTAAAATTACAGCAGCCTCCGGAAATTTCGGAGGGCTCTTTTTCACAACACCTCAAGGAACAACAGCAGCAGCAGCAGCAGCAAGAGGAGGGGAAACCTGGTCGCCCGTCACTACGCCGCAAAAAGTCCGCTCTATCCAAGATCAGCAGTCTGTATGATTCAGACTCGGACGACGGCGAGGAAGAAGAATTTTTTGATGCTATCGATGCCGGGGAGATTGAAGTGGTGAACCGCACTGCCCCCGAGGTGCACGAAGAAGACGAGGAGGGGGGAGCTCCAGAAGAGACGACTAAACTTCGTGCCGTTAGACGCACCGAAATTGTGCCCTCATTCCGAGGGTACGAAGAGGGTATTCGGGAGAGGCTGAAGATGGACTATGACAACCGACCAAAGATTTCATTATGGGTAAGTAAGCCGAGAAAAGAAAAAAAGAAAATCCTAGTTCTCATAAATCTTACCAGGGCATCTTGAAATCTATGATTGGCAAAGACATGACGAAAATGACGCTCCCGGTCTCCTTCAACGAACCAACTTCACTTCTCCAACGTGTTGCGGAAGATTTAGAGTACACGGATCTTCTGGACGTGGCTGCAGACCAGACCGATTCAATGGAGCGACTCGTGTATGTTGCAGCCTATGCTGCAAGTGAGTACGCGTCGACTATCGGCCGTGTTGCGAAACCTTTCAACCCCCTCTTGGGTGAGACTTTTGAATACGTCAGGCCAGACAAGGGCTATCGATTCTTCGTGGAGCAAGTTAGCCATCACCCTCCGATTGGTGTTGCTCTGGCCGAATCTCCAAAGTGGGACTACTGGGTAAGATACTTTGCTCCTTGATAAGTGTTGATAACTCGCGATTGTAAACTAACGTGGTCGTCTCGCGCAGGGTGAGTCATCGCTCAAGAGCAAGTTTTACGGAAAGTCCTTTGATATTAACCTTTTGGGCACGTGGTTCCTGAAATTGCGCCCTGCGTCTGGCGGGGAGGAGCTATACACGTGGAAAAAGGTGACATCGTCTGTCATTGGCATCATCACCGGCAACCCTACCGTCGACAATTACGGGTTGATGGAGATTAAGAACTGGACTACCGGCGAGGTATGCTACCTAGACTTCAAGCCTAGAGGCTGGAAAGCGTCGTCGGCGTACCAGGTGTCCGGAAAGGTGGTTGATCGAGACGGCTCGCCCAAGTGGAGTATTGGCGGCCGTTGGAATGACAAGATCTATGCCCGCCATACCCCCGGATTTGAAGCACCGGTATCTGGCCAGGATCCCGAGTCAGCCAAGACAATCCTAGTCTGGCAGGCCCATCCTCGCCCGACCGGAATCCCATTCAACCTCACGCCCTTTGTCATCACCCTCAACGCGCTGACTGATAGCCTGCGCCCGCATCTCCCACCTACCGATACCCGTCTTCGACCTGACCAGCGCGCAATGGAAGAGGGTGAATACGATTTCGCCGCCTCCGAGAAGCACCGCGTGGAGGAGAAGCAACGGGCTAAACGGCGCGAGAGAGAAGCCAGGGGCAAGGAGTACCAGCCCAAGTGGTTCAGCAAGGACAAGTGTCCCATCACCGGGGAGGATTACTGGGCACATACCGGCGACTACTGGGGCAGCAGAGACAAGCATGATTGGAGCAAGTGCGAAGATATCTTCTGATACACGAGCGTTGTACTTTCGATAGATTATGATTTGTGTGAATAACAAGTTACTCCTGGAAAAAAGAATCAGTACGGAGTAGATAGTTTTGAGGCTGTCAGTCGATAATTCCTCCCTCCGTATGCAGTCACGTGCTGGCTTATGGGACCTTGGGACCTGTAGATGCTGTTCCCGGCTCTTACGATTTCCACCCTCCGCAAACCACTCCCCCCCCGCGCCAATCGCCAGCCCGACGCAATGACCGGTGAATATACCTGCGGGCGCTGCCTACAGGTCCTCCGGCAGGGCATTGCATCATCATACTCCAGGCCTGCGCTACGTGCGCCAAACGCTGTCAATTCCCGCCGGACCGGTCATAGGTCTTTGACTTTGTTGACACGCAGGACACCTCCCAGGACACCTCCTCCCAGTAAATTTTCAACACGAGTACCCCTTCTACCGATTGTACAAAAGGCAAACTCTGCGACTCGTTCCTCGCGGGCGCTCTTGAAACCGAATAACCTGTTCCACAAGTTCTCCGAATCTCCGGCTCCAGCGATCCGTCAACGTGCGGCGTTTATCAAACAGAATGCGTTCTGCCCTCATCCCAGCCACCAACAGACCCGTATGCCTGTCTCCCCGCACGACCCGGAATCGCGCAAGAGCGCAGCGGTCTCAGACTCCAGTGCTCCGCCTGCGCACTCGCACTTTGAATGCCCTGACTGCGGCATCCCGGTTTACTGCTCCGAGGAGCATTGGATGGATGACTACGAGGCACACCTAGAAGTGTGTGAGACGCTCCGGCAGATCAATGAGGATGACCATGATCTACACTCTGGACGGTTCTTCCCGGAATTCTCATACCCGGGCCCGCAGGACGAGAACTTTGTCATCAACATGACCAACTGGGACACTTTTATGTATACGCGCGAGTTTGAGGCTATCAACGACGACAGGAGTATGCGACAGGTTACGCGGATGCTCACCTACCCGATCACCATCGGGAGTGTCCTGCATGAACTGAGCCCGTACAGCATCCGCAAGGATAGCCGCCTTACGTCCGAGGGTCTCAAGAGCATAAGCGGTACGTCCATTGAATATATATATCTTTATAATATATATATATATATCCATGCTAACATTGTTTATAGCCCTCCGATATTCGCTACACCCGCCTCGGACCGGAGAGGGCGCTGATATCCAAGGCCTGCGCATCAAGGCACCGCCTGTCCGTATCTTCATCCTGGGGGCGCGCGCCGAATCGTCCCTCCCTCGCGATGTCTGGCTCCAGCTGAGCCACATCTTCCCCCGATCGCTCATCAATCTCATCTTCATCGGGCCCGAGAGCATGGCCAACCGGGACGAAGAGTTCCCGCTCCCGGAACGCACTGCCGAGAACCCGTTTGGCGGAATCGTCGAAGACCGACTCGGCGGCCAGATGAAGATCACAACGTATGTCGACTACTTCCACACCATGTACAAGGCGCAGTACTTTCAGCCCTTTGACCCTTACTTGGATTGTGTGGTGCTCTTCCACCCGGGCCTCGGCCACCCGGCTAGCTCCCACGAGTGGGAAGAAACGTTACCTTTGCTCCTCGAGACCAAGGTCCCCATCATCACCACCGGCTACACGCAGTGGGACATGGAGCGCGACATCAATTGGGTGCGCGAGAAGTGTGCGGGCGAGTTCGACATCCTGCTTGAGCCCGGCGAGAACCTCTTCCGCAGTCTGCGCTGGGATCTCAATGATCTGGATCCGCATGATGTCTCTTGCGGGAACTGGGGGCTTTGGGCGTTTCGAGGAAAGAGGTACGTTATCCTGATAATAATATTAACAAGGAGGATAAGGCTAATAATCATCGATCTCCAGGTACGAGGCAACCCACAAGGATTCGTGAGGCAACCCACAAGGAACTCGTGATGTACCTTGTAAGATTTTTGTACACATAAATCAATCTATCATCTCCTTTTTTTTTCTCTCTGTACAGTACCTATCAAAATGGATTCAAATATTGACCATTTACCAGTACCTTTATTATCCTATGCCGGGATCAACAGCCCTTTGGGTTGGCTAATGTTCCTCTAAAATAAAATAAGAGAACTTTCAACTTGTTACCAACATATAGCCGCTTAAAAACACCCCCTTTTTGTTTCCCCTTTTCTATTCTTTTTTTTCCCTGCTCGCGCAATCAAACGAGGGTATCTGGACCGGCGATAAGTGTCTTGATGCCCTTTCCGGACTTGACATCCTTGAAAGCCTGTTCGGCATCTTCAAACTTGACCGTACCAGATATCAATGCCTTGACATTGATCCGACCAGAGGCCACGAGCTGGACGGCCAGTTTATAGTCACCACTGCCGTAGCGGAAACTACCCTTGAGATTCAACTCCTTTGTGCATGCAGCCATGATGGGGAAATTGATCTCGCTCCTGCCCATGCCGCCCTGTACGTAGGTACCGCCCGGCCGGAGGACGTGGATACCCGTGTGGACTGAAGGTTCAACGCCTGAAGCATCAATGGCGACGTCGGCGCCGCGGCCGAGGTCGTTCTCTTCGATTATGCGGGCCGCGTTCTCTGTGGCTGGAACCTTGGATGGCTCGAATATAGCCGTTGCGGCAAATTCTTTGGCAAAGTCCAATCTTGGCTTTTGGATGTCGACGGCAATGATCTTTGCTGCACCAAACGCTTTGGCAACAGCGCAGCACAGAAGCCCTACGGGGCCGGCCCCGAAGACAACAACGGTCTGGCCTGGGGTGACCCTGGCTTGTCGCACGATGTGTACGGCCACACCAAGCGGCTCCATCAGTGCGCCCTCGGGCAAGCTGATCGACTCTGGCAGCTTGTAACAGAAATCTTCGGGCAGGACGTAATACTTGGCGAGGGTACCGTCATAAGGCGGGGTGGCAGCAAACGCCATCTTTTCGCAGAGGTTATATTTGCCAGCCTTGCAAGGCTCGCAGCGGCGGCAAGGGACTCCGGGCTCCATTGCAACATGGTCACCAACTTTCAGGTTGGTCACTGCTGAGCCAATCTTGCTGACCACTCCCGAGGACTCGTGTCCCAGGACCATCGGGTCCTTTACCACGAATTGCCCAATTGCCCCATGTTCCCAGTAGTGGACCTGCGAGAAATGTGTCAGCATCGTTACCACCCCCTTTTTTTTTTAACGTTTGACACATACATCGCTTCCACAGATACCGGTGTATTTGACATTTACTAAAACATCGTGGGGGCTTTCAAGCTCCGGGATTGGGCGATCTTCAAATGTGACCTTGTGAATTCCCTGAAGGACGAACGAGGGGTTCTTTACAGATGACATGCTATTAGCCACGCCGGAGCTACCTTCAGGTGTTAACAATGCGATACGTACCTGGGCTGTTGTCGTAGAGGAGGAACTCATTATGTCATAGGCGGGTGGGATAACTATAAGAGGGGGTTAAAAAAGAAAGGACGACCGGCGGACGGCGAGGCGGGGGATTTATATCTTGATAGAGGTGGGGGGGGGGAGAGATGCGTTTCAACGAAATCGAGATTCCGGTCTGGCAAATTTGGCAAATCTGCCAGATCTGCCAGACACTGAGTATCATGGGACCAAATCCCCAGTTCTGGAGCTCTGAGCAATGGTGGGGTTGCAAGCTGTGATTCGACGACGGGCCCCCAAAAGCTGTTGGAAATTAACCGGCGATCGTTGGTATTTATCCGGGCCCGGAATTCCGCCGACCGAGAACTAACTAACGGAGTAGAGTGAGGAGTACCGAGTCCACCGTACTCTCGATTATCCAGTACGACCAACAACGGCTTATCAAAACGATGGTGCGACCAACCGCCGTGCGGCCACTCAGGCCAGTGCTGCGTGCTCTTCGACAGCCAACGCCCGCTCTTAAAGGATCGCGATCTTTTCAGCTTTCCAACCGCCGCTCTGCCGAGGAGAAGCCGCAGTCCTTTAAGAACCAGCTATACGAGAGTACGCAACAGCGCCTGAAGCGTGAGCGCGCCGAGCAGGAGCGATATGCACAGTACCAGACCCAGTCTCAAGGCGGTCGCTATGCGGCCATGATGTTTGGTAAGGCCACGCCACGCCACCTCTTCTTTTCAATATCTATGCTAATTTAGTAGCCCTGGTATTCTTCTCTACTGGAGCGTATTACCTAGGATCCCTTAAACCCGCAAGCCTACCGACGACATCGACGTCCAACGTCTATGATTTGGATTCACCACAGCATGACATCTCACAGTCAAACCTGCAAGCTGCGTGGGCGGATTTTGTTGAGATAATCGGCAAGGAGAATGTTTCGACGGAGCATGCAGATCTTGTGGCGCATGCAGGCTCGGACTGGTCGTCCTACACGGCAAAGGAGACCGAGAAGCCTTTTCTTGTGTTATATCCCTTGTCTACAGAGGAGGTCTCGCGTATCATGAAGGTGTGCCATCAGCGACGCATACCCGTGACACCCTACTCGGGCGGGACGAGTCTGGAGGGCCATTTCGCCCCCACGAGGGGCGGGGTGTGCGTTGATTTCCGCCGCATGGATCGCATCCTGGAGCTACACAAGGGGGATCTGGATGTCGTGGTGCAACCCGCGCTTGGCTGGGAGGAACTGAACGAGCACCTCGCTGACGAGGGGCTCTTCTTCCCACCTGACCCAGGCCCCGGTGCCATGATCGGTGGCATGGTGGGCACTGGTTGCTCGGGGACAAACGCGTACCGATATGGGACGATGCGCGAGTGGGTTCTGTCGCTCACGGTCGTTCTTGCCGACGGGACGGTTATCAAAACCAGACAACGCCCGCGCAAGTCAAGTGCTGGCTACGACTTGACGCGTCTCTTCGTCGGCAGCGAGGGGACCCTGGGACTTGTTACGGAAGCAACCCTGAAGTTGACAGTCAAGCCGAAGAGCCAAAGCGTCGCCGTTGCCAGCTTCCCCTCGATTCATAGCGCGGCGCAATGTGTAACCCGCGTCGTGGAGGAAGGGATCCCCGTTGCCGGCGTCGAAATTCTAGATGACGTCCAGATGAAGTGCATCAATGCGAGCGGGACCACCGCACGTCAATGGCACGAAGCACCTACCATCTTCTTCAAGTTCACCGGAACATCCAGCGGCGTCAAGGAACAGATCGGCCTGGTTCAAAAGATCGCCTCTGCGGCCAAATCCAAATCCTTTGAGTTTGCGCGCGGGGACGATGAAATGCGCTCGCTTTGGAGCGCTCGCAAGGAGGCGCTTTGGAGTGTGATGGCCATGAGAAGAGGTCCCGAGGACCATGTGTGGACGACAGACGTGGCCGTCCCTATGAGCAGATTACCTGATATCATCGAGGCCACAAAGCAAGACATGACACAGAGTGGCTTATTAGCCGGCATTTGCGGCCACGTCGGCGACGGCAATTTCCATGGTACGTTGATGCGATGAATATAATAAGATACGAACTATCAGAGTTATCTAACATGTATAGCAATCATCCTGTTCAATGAAGCGGAGAAGAAGACTGCCGAGGGTATTGTTCACCGTATGGTGAAGCGAGCCGTGGAAATGGAAGGCACTGTAACTGGCGAACACGGCGTTGGTCTCATCAAGCGAGACTACCTCGAGCACGAAGTCGGCGAGTCAACGGTCGACACTATGCGACGGGTAAGATAACTCTCCTTGTATGTATTTGCGCTGCTGACATAATTTCCTACAAGTTGAAACTCGCTCTGGACCCGCTTCGTTTGCTCAACTGCGACAAGGTCGTCCGTGTCGAGCCACCCAAGCCGGGAGAGATCAAGGAGTGGTGATGTATTTACTTCGGACATAATCGAGCATATACAGCATATAGGGGAAATACAGCAGATACAGCATATAGGGGGGAAAAGTCGCACACGGTATCCTAATATCCGTATCCCCGCCTCTCATCATCGCGCTGGCCGTACCCACGCTGTGGGTATCCACTGCCGTAGTTCTGCCCGTATCCCTCCTGTGAGCCGCCGTACTCGTTCCGAGATTTGTATTCATCCTGGGAGTAATCTTGGGAATAATCTTGAGAGTGACCAGAATAACCACCCTGGGAGTATTCCTCCCTGGGTCTGTATTCGCCACCGTACCCTCCTTGGGATTGTCCATATCCGGAGCTATACTCCCTAACTAAATGTTAGCTGTATATAGAGAGATATATGCTGTTGACTTACTGCCTGGAACTATTGTCCTGATAGTATTCCTGCTGTTCGTGCCGGTAAGACGAGTGGTTGCCAGATTCATAGGTCGACTGCGTGTACTCGCTCCTGTATTCGCCACGCTCGGGTCGGTAAGATTCCTGTGATGTTTCCTGGACATATCTGCGGCCACCGTCCTCGTACCGGTCCTCTTGCTGGCTATAGTTATATCCGCGGCGCTCCCTCTCGTCCTCCGAGTCGCTCTTGCGTTCGTGGGAGCGTTCTCGGCTGCGATGCTTGCGATGGCGGCGTTTTTCCTTCTCCTGCTCCGAATCTTCACTGTCTTCCTTGGGTGAATGGTTTCGCTCCCGGCTATGATGCTTGCGAGCACCCGAATGAGAGCGTCTATGCGAGTGTCTACGTTCGCGACTATGGGAGCCTCTGTCTTCCTCCCCAGAGTCGTCGTTACGCCTGGCTGAGTATTGAAGTTGCTCATAATGTTGCTCGTAATGTTGCCCATACTGGGGCGCCCGGGTCTCTTGCGTATACCCACTATATTCCCTCTCCTCGGTGCGCTGCGACTGACCTCCTGATTCGTTGAGCAGCATGGAGCCAACACCGCTCACAAGTCCACCGACAAGGCCGCCAAGTGCTCCGCCCCCGGCGGCATTGGCGGCAATCTTCTCGATACCGCTCACGTTCGACTTGCGTCCCTGGCTAGATGAGGCACCACCCTTGTGAAGGGCAAATGGTTTTCCACAGCCGTGTCCGCAGTCCTGTACTCCTTCTTTGTGGTTCTTTCCTTCCCGGACCCCATCACGGGAAAGTTGTTCGCGAAGGTAATCAATTTCAGACCGTGACTTGTCGCGCCACCACTGTTGGACAGTCCCGAACATAAGTGAACGAATCTCGCTTTCGCCCCCGCGTCCGTACTCATATAATGCGGGGTGGTGGAAAACACCGGAAACAATCCTATCAAGAGTAGCATCGATGTCCGCGTCTTCGTCGTCCCACAATTCCATCAGCTGAGGCACGGTCCACTTGACAACTTGGGAAGCTATCCGACCAGCTGGCTCGTTCAGCACATTTGAAAAATGATCCTTGGAGAGCATCGAATGGGTGGGGTTGGTGCAATAGTCATCGTTGAACACAATGTGTTGCTGCTCCCTGCTAGTTTGGATGACTTCGGAAGATCCTGTCTGAAGCTCAAGTTTCACCTGCTGGAGAATCGGTAGGATATAGGGGGCGAGAATTGAGAAAACAGCAACCGTGATCTGCTCCTGAACTTGCTCAATCAGTTCTGGCAGTACCGGGATCTTTTCAATAGCCTCATTGATGGACTTGAGTAACTCATCATGCCACTCGAGCACAGGGTAGATCTGCTTTTGAACATCGTCTAGGTAGTTGGCCCATTCTTCTGGCTCACGGGGGGACACGTTTTGGTTTTTTTGATGTTCCGACTCGGCCTTGAGTTCATCCATCTTACCAACTTTCTCATCGCTGCTGCCTATCAGTCCATCCGGGATCTTACTCAGCAGGTCCTGGAGGAAACTATCGGATGGCGAATCGCCCTGAGACTGGTTGATAACGCCTTCCAGACTTTGGATTTCAGACTGTGTTGCCTTGTCTGATATCTCACCGAGCACAGAGTGGAAAAAGTCGACCCCACCAAAAGTGCCTGTAATCAGAGGATAAACGGGTTCACGCAGCTCTTCAATCTCAACTTGAGTACTGCGGCCGACATGGGGGAATACGTCCGTTTCGCCGAGTTGAATGAGAGCAAGCTCAACATAGTTGGAATGGGCTGCGTAATCCTCCAGGCAATGCAACCCAGTTCCAAGAAGACGGAGGGCTTCGTGTAGATCTTCCTGGTTGCGAGATCTCGCGTACCTTCGGCCAAGCTGAACGGAACGAGTAAACACTTTCCGCACGAGGCCAGCAGACGTTGCAATGCCCACATGCTCATTCGCGATATAGTTCTTGAGGCCTAGAGAGTTAGCACACGTCACCCGATATAGTGGTTGTCTCACCCGTCCTAGGATCGATGCCCAGCTCAAGTTCCTCGTCAACAGGTCCTCTGAGGCGTCGGTCGTAGTTCCGAGCATCTTCACCTTCAGCGTAGCCAAGGGGATTGTCAATATGTTCAGTGGGCTGATAGCATCCAAGGCGCTCGGTGGTGACCTCAAATTCTTTGGTGCCGTACCTATCATTAATTAGCTGACGATCATTAAATATGTTGAATTCAAGGATAGCTACCCAAAGCTCATGAAACCTAGAACCCATAGCAAAATACGGATAGCCTCGGCACTGACATATTTCAGGGTACCAACATCGACAGCTTGGCTATAGTCCCTCAACCAGTTGCCAAAATAAACGCGCTGCACATCGAGTTTGCTAAACTTTCGGCCACCAGCAACACGAGCCAAAGCCAGGGTCAAGAGGACATCCTCGATATCTCCGTGGCGCCAATTCTGGCCTTCAATCTTGGAGAGCGATGCAATGTTTCCCGCGCCAAATGCGTGCACCTTTGAGGAGAGGCAGACAAGAAAGAAGAGAAGAACGGGGAGGTTTGAATAAGGCGGACCCATGGTTGCGGGATTCGTAAATCCAGTCGGGCGTTTCAGATGACGTAGGATAGGTTATTTTCGTAGCCAAGAATAGATCTCATAATATTTCCTTCGAGAAATGCAGTCTGATGGGAAGGAGGATAAGGCGCAAGAAGAAGAAGGAGGAGGAGGAGAAGAGGGAGAAGCTCGAAAGGTTGAACCCTAACAGGAGGAGGGGGATTTCAGCTGCCCCGCCATCTGATGCACAACGGCACAACCAGCCCACGAAGGGTGTGATCACCGCTTGGCAGGGTATTTCGCTACCACCAGCGTTATGATATCTTCCGCGAATTACCTATTTAGTAGGATGTCTGTTTTTTCTATTTTTTTGCTCAAATACTCGAAACATGAGCTTGTCACTGCAACGCGGGGTAAAATCGCAAATCTCTGTGTCTGCAGGTATCCAGGTGCCCTGGATAATTTTAACTCTATGGTTCACTTATTCTATGTCCACTTTTTATTGTCTTTGCTTACAATCTCTTTGATATTATATCACTTTCTCTTTCCCTATCCCTCCGTCTCTCTCTTGTTGGGATCCAGGGAACCATAGTCCCTTTGCCGGAGACTGTCAATGTGGTGTAATCCACCCTGCACAGACACCTGACTCAACTACCCATCACGTGCCAGTCCAAGGTCTTGGCGTTGAGGCTTACAATAGGGACTACGACACCCAAGTCTTCCCAACTTTCGATCGCGGGAGAGTGACGAAAAGGAGAAAGTAGGGGTATCGCATGCATTATGTAATGAGCGGCCAGGGGGACAGTAAAGAAGAAAAACAAAAGTTGTAAAGTGTGTTCGAGAACGGTGGATGGGAAGGGTACTCAGACACAATGCGGGGTCACAACATGAGAAGGGGACCAACCATGGCTTCGCGATAAAAGTGGCAGGAATCGCAAAGTTGCAACCAGAGAGAACATATTGATATCAAACAATATGAGCAGAGTAGGCGAAGCGACCAAGGCAAGTGTAGCCCTCTCCTAGCCTCCTTTGTCGCGAACAACCTAGTGTTATTCCAATGACTTGGCCGCCTGCGGTTTTATGAATTCTTGTATATGTGCGGAGTACTTTCTTCAGAACACAACCCCTCCTCAAAGGGTTGTTTTATTTATCTTTGGTTTCCGATCCTTGTGCACCGTCCTTAGAGAACCAACTCCAACCGGCCGAGGGAAATCTCCCCAACATTGCCCGTCCACAATCGTCGTTGGTATTAAAACCCGTGGGACTGGGTGGCTCTGATACATACACACCCTTCCTGTACTCCGTAAGCAGGACTAGCAATCTCGTCTGTCGAGTTTGACCCGAGCCCAACTCGTAACCTTCTGTATATTGGTTATCAATCAACAAATTTTCTGGGAAAGTTGTTCGACCTCTCCCTCGGTGAGAGGTCTCCGAATACAGGAGGCTCGGGCCCTCTGCCTGATGAATGTAAGATCAGCCTCCCCATATCTATTAGTCAAATTATGGATACTGATTGTACTATAGAGTTATTCTGGCCGGTAAGGAATATTCAATACCTTTCTTAGGCACATGATCCAGGCCGTTGAGTAAACGCGCCTTCTTCATGACTCCACAAACTCTTACCAACGATCTCAAATATGGGGGGTCAACTTGCGGTATATCCCTGCGAGGAACGGGTAGATACATCACTTCGTGGTGGATGATGCACACTGCGCTGATGGCAAGTATTGATCACTTACGGCAATCGGCTGCCCTTGGCTTATCGTCTTCGCGCCTTTATGGCATCGCCATATTCAGCAGACCCAGGCTCTCGAAGCTGTTTTTGCCCCGTCCTGATAATAGGTGGACTACGAACGAGACCCATCATAGATTAGCCGCTTTACTTTTTCCGCTTCATGGCGTGGTCCCTCTCAGTAGAGGTCCTCGATGCCATGTTTGTCTCGACTTGCCACTGGCCACTGGCCTCGTTCCCTCCTCGATCAACGAACCGACCGGAAACCCTCCGGCTCTTCTTTTCTTGCCTTGGTCTATCAACTTTTCTAGGGGGCAAATGTCCCCGACACTCTATATCTTTCGAATAACAATTCCGGCGGCGGGCCAAGTCACCTAGCCTACAACCAAGTTATAATCCCATTGAAAGGCTTCCGTTTTCTTGTCTCGCTTTTATAGAGCTCCGCTTTTTTTATCTCGATAGAAGATAGGGTAAAGTCAATAGGACTTAGTTCCTTAAGACCCTTAGAGCCTCCGCTTGGAAACGGTCGGTTGACCGTCCTGGCCCAACCAGGCCCTGTGTTAACACCATTTCCGAGAGACGAGTTATACTCGACGAACGTCTTTTCCCGGCATCCGAGGGCCCGTTTGCGATATCGCACGTTCGGGACTGATTTTTCCCCTATCGCTCTTTTATCGAGGCCGAGGGCCATGCGGTGGACGACGAAGGTCACTGCATCGGTGAATGAGCGCCATTATCGGCGTCTAGCCTTTGCTTGGGCTTTCCCCAGTCAAGTCCGGGGATACATTGTTTCTGGTACGCCATTGAGACTCTGTAGATTCTATCTACATTTTTCATCAATTTCGAAAATAAGATGCCTCCTACCACAAAAATCTCGCCAAAAAAAGGCGTTACCGCCCCCAGCCGCAGTAGAGAAATCCTTTTCTTTATTGCGAGAAAATCCAACCACTTCGACGGCCTCACGTGCGAAGAAACCCGTCAACGACTCCTCAACGAAACTATCGACCGAGCCGTCACCCTATACTCATGGGAGTACGGTATCGACAAAGATGAGCATACCTCCACTATCATCGAGA
Organism: Penicillium sp. S1316; assembly: GCA_023627405.1. Taxonomy (NCBI): domain Eukaryota; kingdom Fungi; phylum Ascomycota; class Eurotiomycetes; order Eurotiales; family Aspergillaceae; genus Penicillium; species Penicillium sp. S1316. The sequence goes on from JAMAHF010000126.1 coordinate 27,265, forward strand.
GGTTGGCATTCATCATTAGTTCCAACAAAGACCGGATCCCCAAGAATGCCGCGGACAAATCCAACGAGGTCATCGTTTGCGGAGAAACAGAAAACCGCCACGTCGTGCTGGTCCTCTGCGGCTGGGACGGTTTGACCACCAGCCTACCGATGTGGAACAAACTCTTTAGAAAGCACAAAGACTTTCTGAACCGCGTGGTATGGTGAAACTGCGAGTCCTCGCAGAAGGAATTTTCCACAACTTCGATCTGGTGGAGGGTCTGAAGCTGCTCAACCACAAACCGGAAGCTCATGAGGCGCTTTAACAAACCTCTCGAGATTGGGCCGACACCACGGATGCTCTCTATAGAACCAAGGGAAATTGGTCAGACTTGGCACGGAGGCTCCATGAGCTGTCTCCTCGGAGAAATTCCGTCCCTCTCGACGACCCCATACATGCGATCGTTGTTGGGTGTACAGTTCGGCGCACCTCGAGAGAGGCAATTGAACTCTATTTCAAGGAAGATCATCCGCACCTCCGAATCCTATATCAGTGTCCCAACTGTGACTCTCTATTTGCCCATCTCCGAAATATGAAAGGCGCACACGTGTCAGATGGCGCCTGTAAGCGCAACCAAAAAAAAAAAAAGGGAAATGGAGAGATGCAGAAGGCTTGAGGCAGGTGAGCCCGTGGCTGAACAAGCCATGATGAACAATGACACGGCTGCACTAGCCATGTCAACCAGACATGTGGGTGAACAAGCCGCAGCGAATCGCAATATGAATAGGCAACCAATATTCAACATACCCACGGCTGAACAAGTCAGGGAACACCGACAAGGAAATGCAGTGCAAGAGGAGAAGCCGCCTAAACCGAACGAACAGCGCAGTCCGCACCAAGAACGCACAGGTGACGTGCAGCAGCACCGGCCCAGCGCCAAGCCCTTGAGCGTGCTCGAGGCTCCGATACCTCGACCAGTTCCTTTGCAAGACAACAACGGGACGGATGTGCCCAGGCCGGCGGATATAGTCGAGTGACCCACAAAGCGTGCTCGAATCGAGGGACCTGATAATTCGGTGGATAACGGAACTGGATAGATGGCTAGTATTCCGAGGTTTGACAGCATCAGCAATATGTATTCTTATCCGCACGAACCACGCAAACGTCAAAGGGAAACAAAAAACAACCAAAAAAAAGGCGCAGTCTTTTCTTGACCGAGCGGAGGCTCTTCATTATGTACCTCCCCGCCAAACAATTGATTCAGTCTGCACATGTCTGTCCCTCATGACTATTTCACTACGGATATATCCTGGCGAGCAAGATCTTATCAAAAATCCGGTGAGCGGGGGCTCTTTTTTACCCGCCCGTGAACCAATCGAGCGAATCTCGTCATGTCCAACGAGTGCGGGCCCCTTATCACCCTCGTCGCCGGTCAGATTCTTACTATGAATTCAGACCGCTAAAAAGCAGAGAGCAGGGAGGGGAGGCTCTTCATTATGCGAGTGTCAACCATTAAAATCAATTTTGCAATGTCCACCGACTCTGCTTCCTTTGCTTCTTTACCTTTGGCACAATTCCACATATTATTTAAAAAGCGCAGACTCTACAATGCCTATGCGCGTTCCTCTTCTTATTCATTGGTTTAATTTTTGTCTACCTTCTTATCCCGCAGTCATATTGCATGTATTGACAATCCCTTTGTAGCTTGTTCTGTTATTTGTGATCTTTATCCTCTTATTCTTGTACTATTCCTGAATCTATACTTCCTTTTGCTGTCCACTCTGTTACTCGTGGTGCTTTGATCCTTCTCCTATATATTAGTTTGTTCTGTATTACCCATGTATCCTGTTTTTCATTTTTTCATTTTTTTTTTTGATGATTTCTTTGTCGTCCTTCTCGACTTCCAATTTGGTCAACATTCCAGTTTCTTCCCTATAGACCGGTTTGCGCATATTGCTTAAAGTGCCTGCTTCGCATTTCTGTCTTCAATCCCCAAATATTCGACCCCTCTGCTACACATCGCCGATCAGGTGCTCGTTCAACGAATCCCGCGCCCAGATTTCGCGGTCGCCGCAAACGATCGGATCGTACGAAGACGAATAGCACTGTGAAGCGGGTTCTTGTTATCCTTCTCAGTTTGCCTTCATTTTTTAGTCTTTCCTCCTGTCTGTATCCATCACCACAGTTTGACTATCCTCGTTTTTTCCGTTTTCTGTGTCTTCGAAAGTTGGGGAGACTCAAGACTTGGTGTCGTAGTGCCTAGTAATAGTATTTTTTCAGACCCTTCAAAGTAACTAGTATAATCTTCAGTATACTCATATAACAGTAGAAAACGATGCGAAGACATTCTGGAAGGTACACGTGATTAATGATAAAGTGTGGAGGCTGACACGTGATTTACGATAATGCAGTTAGGACAAGGGATGGAAATCAGTCTGCCTTGACAAGTGATGGGTTGACGTTATCAGGTTTAGAATATGCAGATAGGAAACTATTAGTAGGTCAAGTATAGCAGTAGGTTTACTTGTTAAGTTCCGCCTGATGCCTAAATTCGTGCACAGAGAGGGAAACAATGAGCAGGTCTGCGGATGAATGGCCTACAACTGGAAACTAACACGTGATCTACGAGAAGGAGGACAGTCTGGATCCAAGTTGCGAAGCTACTGGTGGTTCCGCAAGTTGCAAAGGAGGCTCGAGCCAGACTCTTGAAGCGACATTCCCTGCCTACCATGGTTTGGCACTGAGATAACCTCCACAGTCATTGCAACGTTGTCGAATCTCGACAAGAGCGCTGGTTAGAAAAGATAGCGTACAACAGTGTAATTATCCGTCGCAGTGAAATGTCACGTTGCAGGCAAGCTTGAGCTAGGATCAGGGGCATAGAGTCTATCTTGTACTGACTCGATAATCTCAGGAACAAGGCGCAACGAAAATCCACCTGGGGATCAAGTCGGATTTCCGGATTCGATGAGAGAGGCGCTGTGACAGAAGTACGGGGCGGAGTCTACTAGTAGTTAGTAGTGGTCACCGCTTCAACCGCGCTCGAGACTGCGAGCGGCTCAACAGGACTACCACAGCGGACCAAGAATGTGTCGATAGGAGTCTTTTTTAAAGAGGCTGTACAGAGTATATAGATAACCAACAGCAGGGTGGAGGGGCAGTCTGCAAACCTAATGCATCTCTTGCGTCTGTCTATGGTGGGCGATGTAACGCGTGCTTTTGGACTCTGAATCGCAAGTCCCCGGTTGGTCACACCGACCGTGAATGTTTCTCCGCATTCATCTGATCGTATCTACCAAGCAGGAGTCGCCGCCCCCTCCGAATACCTACTCCTTAAAGGTCGCGCTATCTCACCGCCGCCGCCTCCTCCTACTCAAAGTCAGCCCACCTCTCCAGCCTCCCATTCAGCCTGCATGCAGATTAATCATTTAATACTTCATCGCCAATCTTGCGACCCGCTTCGTCTACGAGCCTGTTCCCGAGTTATACCAGAACTGCGACTTCATCACGCCTCGTCCACTCTCCGCGCTATCCGAAGATACAGTTCACGCTTGATCCAACCTGGCACCGCAGAAACAATGCATTTGAGGGCTCCGCTCTAGGCCATATCGCTTCAAAGCAGTACGCGGAGCGATTGAGAGGTGTGGTGAGGGGGACGGAACGGGGTATCCCACTAACTTGTCGGTCTCTTGTCATACCGCGACACCTCGGGTCAGCTACCGATTAGAACATATACACCAATCAACTGGCATAATCGCACGCGCACGCGATCTCTAGACAGATCTGTCCGCTTTCACTCGCGAAGATGGCTTCCTCTAAGATTGACAGTCCGTCCAGAAAACACATTACCCAAGTACAAATAAAGCCTTTGCTGCGAAGGGTCTCCCAGAATGGGTCGCCATCGACCTCAATTGATTTGTCGCGATCCTCGTTTGAACACTCGTCAGGGTTGGGCATCTACACTAGCCACGAGAGAGACAGCGTCAAAAATGATCTATACACGAATTTTCCGGCCAGGAGAAAGTTGTCCGACTTCCATCGCCGATCTACAAGTGGCACTTCCCAACTGTCCACGGCGAGTAGCTCCAGTCTAGGCAAGCCTGGGTCGCAGTATGTCCATCCGATGCGTCTTGCTCCACGCGAGTATACCCCTCCGCTAGCGTCCCATTCTTGCCAAAACTCGTACTTTGAGCACGACACCTCAGAAAGTGTTGACGTCCTGAACCACTCCACCACGGAGATCAACGATCAAGCTGGTTGCGCGTCGTCGGGGCCCAGACCGCGTTTATCACTGCATATCCAGGACAACTCCTTCACGCGATTACCTGGGGCATCGCAGACAAACATAACTGGCCGTTCATCTTTTGGCTACTCGAGGGACAATGGCAGTACATTGGAAACCACCACCTCTCCAACATCACGGTCATCGCTAGATTTCGTCTTCCGGTCAAGGACACGGACAAGCATAGATCCAGTATCCCGGGCAGCTACAGTTAAGGCAGCACGTCAAGCGTTTGAAGAAAAGGAAGCGGCCAAAACCCGAAAGTTTGAGCAGCAGCGGATCAAGGCGGAAGAGCGACAACTCAAGAAGAATGTAAAAGAACATGCTTCACTACGACAAGGGGACATTCAGGAAAACGGCACAGAGAAAATCCACATGGGTAGCAAACACAACCCCCCCCATCATTCGCGGTTCCCTCATCATTCAGGGTCTTCGCCGGGTTGGAAATCCCAGTCGAAAAGCACCTGGATGCTTTTCCTGACGTGGCTGAGAACCAGGGTCTTTAAAGTCCGAAGAAGAATTAAACTATCTCATAAATAAACTATCAGATATTTTCTGTTAATGCAAACTATCTGCGTTAAAAGAACGTTAAAGAATGATTCATGGTCTCGAGATATCACGTGCATACGACATGGGTCTCTAAATGTCACGTGCTATGAAGTTACTGCTTATTCCGCTTCGCTTTCATGCGCTGTCCTGCTACGGCGAGCGCAATCCGCACTTATAGCAAGCGACTAAACTACGGTGTCCAGGAGCGACTACCTACGCGTTACGGATACCCCATACTATATCCATACTTTCCCGACTATCCAATCTGAGCATTTACTCTGAGTGGTCAATTTGGAGCTCCCCCTCCAGTTCGGAGGGAGCAGCGGTCCCAACATGGTTTACGACTGGGATGGAAAACGCGAAATATGCTTTCAAATGTATATTAGGGAAAAGAAAGCGTTGGAGGAAATCATGGAATATATGAGGAATGTCTTTCAATTCTCTCCAAGGTATTCACCCACTTTCCCCTACTTTTCATACTTTTTTCTCACTCTCTAGTAAACGTGCATTTCAAACGCAATTCAAACGATGGGGGTTCCCTTCGAAGCAGAATCCAGCACACAAGAACGTACAGCTTGTGGCTCGCGTCAAGTCACTCTGGGAAACAAACACAAGCCAAAGGGATATGCTCCGAATCCTCAACGAAGAAGGGTTTGAAATCAAAGAGCGTGAGCTCATGCGCGTTCGCGCCAAAAATCGTTGGCTACTTCGAGTTCCGAATGGGATGAAAGCGCAGCAAACGGCCTTGAACCAGACGTGCCCGTCCGAAGATGCCGGCCTCCTCGCGTTGCAGCAAGAGGTTTACAACCCCCCCTATAGTCAAACAACATCAACAACACCGGTTTCAGTGGAGCGGCTTGAGAAAGTAAAAGCAGAGAAAGCAGAGCGGCTTGAGAAACTAAAAGCAGAAAGTGCAGAGCGCTGGGCGTCCAGAAAGCGTCGCAGGCGCACCAGGGGCTGGGCTGGGCTCCCAGCCGACCCCCCAGGCCCTCCTCGTTTCCCATCCGAAACGACCATTGACGAGAGCAAAAAGTATCTCAACCTTGACAACTCTGCATACCGCCAAGTGCGAGACCATTTCCAGAGAATCTGTGAAAAGGCGGGCTTCATCAAAAAGACTGTCGCCGGGCCTGAGAAATGGCAAGAGGCGAAAAACACTCTAATCCACGAATCCGAGCATCTGCAGCGGGTGTTTGAAGAAAGCGACTTTTATTCTTATGAGGCCAAATCGCTTGCGCTTGATATCGTGTGCACCGACGTCACGAAACGGATGAGGACCCTTGAAAGGCGCATGACGATTGCCGAGGCGAAGAACGCGCTTAGAATCAACCCAGAGGAGAGCCGTCAAATCCGCAACGCATTCTACAACACGCTGAAGCAGGATCATTTCACAAGCAAGTTGGAAGCCGGCGATGAACACTGGAAAGAGCTGAAGGAGCAATGGATCCAGGGGTCAGAGCTGCTTCAGCGCATCCTCGCCCAGGAAAATGAAGATGATGAAGATTCATATCCGACGAAGTTAAAGGCGCTGGAAGTGCTTTGCCGTGATGTCATGAAACGACTGCGCGATGACCAAACAAAAAGAGATTCCTCTAGACGACCTAATACTACTACAACTTATAACAGTATGAACGCCTCTGACACTACTACTACTATCGGGATCAGCACGCTCGCGTCTCAAGCCCTCGCGAGTGCACCTATTATCTCTTCTTCTTCTGGTGGTGGTGGTGATCTAGAGGATATGCAGATTGACCCGTCGCTTCTGCAGGCTGTGACCGGTACACCAGAAGAGATAGTATACCAACCGGGATCTACATTCGAATACGTTGATCCTTCCGCGTTTTCCATCCCAATCCCGGTCTATCTTCGCATCAGCCCGGACAGCGAAATTTATGCAGATTCCAAGGCATGGATCGCAAAGCTGTCAACCAGATCTATAGCGGAGCTACGGCACCTGGTTTCAGCCAAATATCCTGGGACGGTGGTTGTAAAGATCGATGTTACAGACAACAATGGTGACGACGGCAACAACGTCACTTTTGCGATTGACAATGATCACGAACTGTATGGGTATCTGAGCCATCTGCAAGGAAGAAGACCGTCATTTTTGTTTTGTTTAAGCCATGGATAATTCTTGACCTGCCGATACATATATGGATTATTCTGATAAAATGACCCAATTTTGTTACCGAGACAGAGTACGTTACCGCCTAGCATAAAGTGGTCATGACTATCAAAGTCCCCGCATGCACCGCATTCGATATATGTTTCGATCTCGGATAGTGAGGTTGTCACTCTTTTGTCTACTTCATGATAATCTAAGAACAGTTCCATGCAAGTGTTCTGGGAGAATATGAGTAGCAACCGCAAAGTAGAAGAAAAAAGCAGACGCTATGAAAACATCAAGGAGAATGGATTTTCAGGTCGGGGTAGGAACTGCTGCAGCCGGGCTTGGTAATTGTGGTCACCAAACAAGTCGCGAATCTCGTCTGTCGACAGTTTGGAAACATTGCCCATTGATGAGAGAGGAGAGACCTCTTCTAAGATTCGCTCTTTCAAGATTCGCGCTGCTTGCGTTGATTTTCAAAGGAGGCGTAACTCGTAAATTAAGAAGAAGACTATACTTGTTGCGCTTTGGCACGATCTCTCTCGGACGGGTTGTATCTGCAGAGCAAGTCGCAATTAGCTGGCGCAAAATTTACAAGCCGCGAGAGAGTAGAAACTTACCTGAGGAGCTTCTCGATGAGATCAACATGTGTCATGATCATTCTGCGACAGCAATAGCGCTTGCAGCCAAGTTGATCCATAGCATCTCTGGAAAAGCTCGCGGTCAGTCCAAATCCAACCGAAACGAACTATCAGTGAAAACCGAGCAACTTACCCATCCGGAATACCCTCGTCAAGAAGTTGCAAATATCGCTCCCAGAGGTCGCCAACAACCTAGTTATTAAAAAAAAAAAAGTCAGTATCGGTTTAGAAGGAGTGAACCACCCGGTTGATCACCGTACCTTGCCGCACGAAAAGCACCGGACTGGGATAATCATGATGTTTTAGATGTGAAAGAGCAGATTTACCGGAGATATACTCGATATAAAAAAAACAATAAAAAAAAGAACTTGGAGGGAGATGATATTCTATCATCAAATTCGCTCGCAAGACTGGCCGGGGGCTTACCAATGGCTTTCTGAGGCGGTGACTGGGGGGGAAATGGAAGTTTTGTCCCAGGGTCCACAATCAGTATCACTAACCGCATTTGGACTAGCCTTTTCTTTGAGCCGCCCAGTAAGAATCAAGTTTACAGAAGCCTTGAGATTTTTTTTTGGGGGGAGTTCCTTGAGTGCTGCTGTACATCGACAGTGCCGTGGCTACCTCTGCCTGTCTAGCAGCGCAACTCCGGACTATCGACTTGACAATCTCGTCGCATATTCACTGGAATATATTTTCTTTCTTTCCCATGTCAACGACAGACCACGCAAGCCCTGCGCGGCTTGCGAAGCGCTCAAGGGCAAGCGATGCAGCAGCACCCGGCAACACAACCAATATCAAGAAGGAAAGAGCTAAGCGACGTCGAACTTCTACAGCAGAAGAGGAATCTGTAGAGCGCTTCAAGCCAACGACAAGTAGTATCTTGATACCGTCCGAGTCCACGAAGCTCCACCCTACCTTTCAAATTTCCGAGTCGAACCACGACACGTCCAGCTCTTGGTCTTTATCGCGGGGAACTGCAGGACAATTTTCCAGCTTAGATCCTGCCCTTACGCCTGACGAACAGTGGGTGTTTCAGATAACCCATACAGTCCATGATAATACAGGCTAATACAGGACTAATACGGGTCTTCCAGATATCTATTCCTCAGTCTCGAGACGTCTATCCACGTTTATTCCGTTGCAACATCGCGCCTGTTTCGCATTCTAGAACAACAGCAACAAAGTGCCTCAGAGACCATCGTCGGTTTCCGCCTTTCTCCCATCAACCAGGAACGTCTGTACATATTCACTTCATCCGGATCCGTGACTGAGTGGGACTGGCCTGCCAACAGGCAGGTTGCGCGATGGAGTATAATACAGCACAAAACAACAATCTCCGCCGACGTCATGTTCGAAAATCGCACGAGCGACCCCGTACTCTTTTCTCTAGGAGAACGCAAGGATGGGAAGAGGGAGTTGGCAATCACACCCCTAAACGATAATAAGAATGATGATAGTAATATGAATAACGAGCGCGGCGTTTCTATTCTCGAAACTAGCGTCAAGATTGAAGGTTTCAGGATTGTGGGAGATGGCCAAATAGTCGTCGCATATGGCGGGACGCATCTCTACTTGGGAGTCTCGTCCAGTGCTCAGGACCTGGAGTCGTCGAATTATGCTTGGAGAGAGGTCAAATTAGGCGCCACCATCACTTGCGTCGATATCACATTGACGACAAAATTAACGACAAAATTGCCCGAATTTGATCTCGCAGTGGGAGGGGCGGATGGCTCTATACTTGTCTATCATGGTGCTCTAGGCTTGCTCGGCCTTCTTTCGGGCAAACGCGACGAGGGTAGAAAAAAGTCGACCCCAAGGCGCCTGCACTGGCATCGTGACGCGGTCACAGCTGTACATTGGTCGAGAGATGGTACGTCACCACATTTCAAGCTTCTTCTTCTTCTTCATTTACTGACTATCCAGGCAACTACCTTATCTCCGGCGGCCACGAGTCAGTCATGGTGCTGTGGCAGTTGGATACGGGCAGAAAACAATTTCTGCCACATTTGTCCTCCCCAATCTGCAATATAATCGTATCCAGCAGTGGAAACTCGTATGCGGTCAAACTGGCTGATAATCGTGTTGTCGTGCTATCAGCAAGAGAGCTGCAGCCTCTGGCCACTATCACTGGCTTGCAGCTCTGCGCCAGAGCTCCAACTAAGACACCCGGCCAGGCAGGAACGACCGCATTGAAACATCTTCAAGCGTCGAGAGCGCTTGTTGCAGCTGCCCTGCACCCGCAACATCCGGAACAACTGTTGATTACCGTGCCAGCCTCTCACCAGCTTGCGCAACTTGACAGTACTACTACCACTGCTGGTACAACCGCGTCGGTGCTACAAACATATGACATTCGCTCCAACACCCATATAGCGCGGCAAGCTCTCGCACGAACGAATGCTACGACGTTGAACATTAGCCCTGATGGGACCCAAATCGTTACCCCCGATATCAAACACATGTCAATATCGCAAGACGGCAAATGGATGGCCACCGTTGACAGTTGGAGCCCCTATCCTCAAGACATGGAAGCCCTTGGCTTGGGAACAACAACAAATCATCTTCATCATCACCTTCGCTCCTCCTCCTCAGAGTACGATGAAGTCTTCATCAAGTTCTGGCGCTGGAGCGAATCTTCTGGACTCTGGGAGCTGGTTACCCGTATCGATAAACCACATCTCTCGGACAGGGGCTCTGCAGCATCCGTCCTGAGCATGTCCGCCCGGCCTCGTAGCCACGAATTTGCGACAATAGGATCAGACGCGCTACTACGGGTTTGGCGACCCGTTATCAGGCAACGTTATGGATCATCAAAAAAGAACAAGGACTGCAACACTGAGCCACCCCAAACTTGGAAATGTCGTCATACGGTTGACCTGAGCGGCTACTTGGAAACCCCTAGTAGTAGTAGTAGTAGTAGGAGCGCCTTTCTGACCTCGGCTGCCTCCGTCTGCTTTTCGGAGGATGGCTCGGTTCTCGCCGTCTGTCTACAGTCAGCATCGTCATCCACAAACCCTGGTACAATTCTTCTCGATGTGCAAAGCGGCAGTGTCAGGCACAGCAAGGCCGGGGTTTACTTTGGAAGTGTCTGCGCCACGTCTTTCCTAGGCCGCCACCTTGTTATTGCTACAACCCGGTCCGTCTTCGTCTGGGATACAGTCAACGATACGGTACAATCCACAGATCCATCGCCAGATGTACAATCATCACTCGGCTCACGCTTGCTCGCTGTGAATAATAAAACGCACACTTTCGCCATCGCCCCCACAAGAAGAACCTTGCAGAAAAAGGCGGGCTCGAGCAAAGCCCGCAAGTCCGGGCATTATACCGTTCAGGTGTTTGACGTGGACTCTGTGTCGGTGCTTTCTCGTATCAGGTTGTCAAAGGAACCTGTGGCGCTACTCTCCAACCCGCATTCTACCGAATATGTTGTTGTTGATGCTAGTGCCAATGTTCAGCAACTCGGCTGCGAGGGCAACAAAGCGTCTCAACCTGTCAACACCGATGATCTGATCGAGTATACTGATCTGGGATTATCTGGCTTGTTCGGACGCCAATCCACGGGTGCGGCAACCAACAGGGCGTTGGCGGCACCAGTTGTTACCGCCGGGCATACACAGCCATCGGAAAGAACTGGACTAGCCAGTGTCTTTGGCGATACGCCTCCCTTTGTTCTCCCTCCTTCTCGCATAGTTTTCCGTGACCTTGTCAAAGCCCTCGCGGTCTAGATAACTTTTTCCTTTCGAAAATAGATTTTAAACTTTTGGACTTATGTTTATTCCGATTATTGTCCTCCCACACGACGAGTCGGCATCACAAGAATTCTTATATGCTCCTCCTCTCAAGGTTTCGCGGTTTCGCTGTATCTGTCTATCTACCTGGCGGATAGATAGCCAAATGGGGTTTCCCGCTTCGACCTTTCAATTGATCCGCCAAAACCAGATTGAGCAAAACAAATTGTGTAGGTACCGCAGCAGCTCCCGTCGCAGCCAAACTGCGCCGCACTGCGCCGCAATTGACTCGCGGCATTGTCATTTGCTGGCCGCATGAGCTCGGGATTCCGAAAGTTGAACTCATGTCCTCCAGTGCAGCAAATCACATTGCGTCGTGTGTTGGCATAAGACGCTAAGGAACTAGTTCTGAACTTCGAGTTCGCCCAGGGCGATAACAAGCGGTCTGATCCCAAGTTTCAATCAGCCGCGCGCTTCACAGGAGCGGGGAGGGGGGTGTTGGCCCCCATTCAAAAGGATAAGCAGCTAGTGGCAGTTCGTCGTCTCGCTCAAATGCCAACGACGTCCTCATCAACTCTCCATTATTACGCCTTATGAAAACTTTTTTTCTCCCATATAATCGACTTGGTTTTCGCGCATAAATATGCGCCTTGAAGCAATGTCCTAATTCTCTTTTTACCCACAGGATAGATACACAACTACGACATGTTAGCCGCTGTCAACCACTCAGGCAGACTGTCTTCATATCTCTAGGCCTGGCCGTCGGCATCTGGAATATCGGACGCTGCTATTTCCCCCGAGCTCTGGAAGCTTAAACAAGATGTGAGAAAAGACCGAGACAAGCTATATATATACTGTTTTATGTCCTAACTGGCCCAGGTCCGTCGAACACTTTCCTGTACCAGCTCCAGCGTTTCTACCCAACCCCCACCCATCTGTGGTTATATCGGCGGCGAACGGTACATCATTTGAGCCAGGCGACAGTGAGAATGAATCCGAATCGGAAATTACTCACCCAGGTTCTCAGGAAAAGCATCCATCTCAACCACAACTTACTGTATGTCTTGGCATACACTCAAAAAGACGAACATCTCTTGATATTTCTAACCTAATTGATTTTCTGTTAGGTTCAAACTATCAATTCAAACCCCGGCCACTCAAGGAAAAAGTCTGACGATGATGACGAGCTTCCAAAGTCTGTCATCCACGCACCTGCTGGATTTAGTGAATTTGTGAGTAAACCCTTCCCTGCCCGTTTCCAGAAGTAGATAAACGGCTCATAATGTCTGTCTCCCGACTTTCTAGAAACTAGATGCTCAAAAGTCGCCCGAGAATCCGCCCACGTCTGAGGAAGATACTACAAAGCCGTCATCAGGGTCCTCCCCGTTGAGTATCAAGCTAATACCAGAAAGGGTGGAAGAGCGGACAAGCAAGGTAACCGCCAACCAAATTCCTTTTTGCGATCAAGATTTACATAGCTTTTTTCTTTTCGGTTACTGACCCCCTGTTAAGAAATTCACCAACAGTCCTATATCACCTCCCCCCATCACTACCAGCATTGAACCCGCGACAGATTGGTCTGAAAGAGCGACCCCACGGGCACAGACAAGGCACGACTTTGACGAGATTGACAGAAGATCACACTCGAGTAACCTCGAAGGCGAGTTTTTTCTTTTTCTTGTTTTTGGGGGGGTGCCCGTGCAATTAATTGTATTAATGGTTCCGAATTTTAGACATCCCAGAAGGCATCGATAACCCAAATAGACTCAGCGATGGGGCAGAAGATGTCATCTCGATGGCTCATCATCGGCTCGGGTTGGCGAATGAGGAGGACTTGTTTCCCGAGGGAAGCGCCGAGATCAAGGCTCTGCAGGCCGCTCTTGTCGAATGCTGGTCTTTGTGCAACACGTTGGCCACCCTAAGCTCGATCCATCGGGAGCGGGCCAGCCTCGGTGTCGAGAGCCAGGAGGACGCCTGGAAATCGTGCTGGCGTTTGTGCCAGCAGCTGTATGCCGGCCAAGTCGATGATAATGCATCACAGGTTAACCCTACCTTGGACCTTTGCCGTGACTTTTGCCAAACCCTGTTTGAAGCCAGGACCCGCGACAATGAGATATCGGATTCTGTTCTTCGCGTCAGCTTCGAGCTCAATAACCATCTATATAATACACACGACCGTAACCTTCCCGACGCCTTTAGGGAGAGAACTTTGGATTTTTATATCACATTGTGCCACCGTCTAATGAAGCAGAGGACCCGCGAGCCTGAGACAGATTCCCTGTTGAGTGCTTGCTGGTCCTTGGCTGAGATGCTGTTCAGTATCCGTCAAAGCAAGAAGGAGGGTAGGCCATTGGACGAAGAACTGCTGGGCTCTGCGGTCCAGGCGTGCTGGGAGCTTTGTGACATCTTTCGGGAAGGATGGACACAAAGAAGCTTACGAAACTCCGATCGTGGGACTCCTCGACCAAGCCAAGCGACCTTTGCTGCGCCGGCCGAGAAAAAGCAGTCCTCCGACCTAGCCCGTGCCGAAGAGGCAACAATAATGTTTCGCCAGAGAAATAACCCGGAGACACCAACAACTATATTCGAAGACGTGGGCACTACCTCTCCGGAAGAAGGGCCTGTGCAGAACATTTTCGTGCTCGGCCAGCGCCGGAATAACAACACCAATAATAATCACAACAATAATATTAATGCCTCGCATACAACAAACTGGCCCTCCAATGCATCGAATGTCTCACGCACGACCCAGTCTTCTGAACGAACTTCCTCAACCAACACCGTTATAACTCTGTCAAACGACCCCAGCGTGGTTAGCCTCAGGGTTCTGATTGCAAAGGCTGCTATGAACAGCGGCTTCCAACGCAACGGACCACAAAGCCTCTCCTCGTTTGTCAAATCACTCTCATCCGACGCATTCGGGTCTTCCCCATGGCAGGTATCTCTTCTCAAGCATTACAAGAGTCTAGTAGCTTTCGAGCCCGCATTCAAAACCGCCGGACCCCCGAGCAGAGCAAGCGCGGTGGATATTGCTATGGCTATCAAGCTCATGGCTCAAAGTGGGCAATATCTTTGGCTATACGACCTTTATCGCCTTGTCTTCGGGTTCCACGTTGAGGAAGTTGTGGGCCGAGATGGGATTATCTTACAGGCGTAGTGTACGTGATAACTAGCAATGAACGGCACTTGCATCAGAACGCAAAATACATGCTACATACTCTACCTTAGGACAATAATACAACCCACACTGGCTCTCCACATCACACCTGCTACTGTAGCAGTCTTCGGGGCTGTTTGAGATCACTATGAATGACCAGTATACTACCTTCACGCTGCCATCCAGTTCTTGGTTGACATTTCTCTTTTCCTTTCTTTCCTTGATTTGGACTCACGACGTTTCCATACCCGCTCTCGTCAAGAGCAAGGGATACTAGGGGCGAAATGACAAAACCCAAAAAGGGGTAGGCAATGGTGGTGGTATGTAAATTTCATTCACCTCCCCTCCCGCTAGCCGAGATGGACCCTACATCTGACTGACAAAACTAGGCATTTATCGGTCAGGGATTGAAATTTACTCGAGGGCATTCACGCAAGCAGTTACTTAGTCTGGCACTTGGGTAGCCACTTAAGGTTAGGGCATTCTAACAAGATATGTCAAAATTAAGGGTTCATTGAATATAGCCCTAAGTTCGCAGCTATTGCTGACAAGATGGACGTTTCATTTGCGTATAATGGTCTCGTTGACCGGGGGAATATCTTTCGTTCTTGACTATTGATCTTCCTCTTGCCCCCAGCTTGGTTGTCGAGGGTAGAAGTCATGTCTTGCGGTCAACTCGCCCGCTGAGTTTTACAAACAAATTCTTTTCCTTTGCACCATGTGCATCACAATCGTTGAAATGTCAAAAGTACGAGAGGCTTTTTCAACCTGGGGAAATAAATTCTGTGCGACCACAACAACCCTAAGAGCAAGGACTCCCTCTACTCTGGAAGCGTAAGACCCTCGATTCATCAAGCTTGGGGGGAGGCTGCTCGAGGGGTCGGTGCTCGCAGGCCTCGGGTAGAACCAAAAGTGAATGGAACTGTTAGGTATCTATCACATTTCATTTGCCAGGTGCACTAACACAAAGTCTCACTGGGAACAGACAGAATTCTTAGGCTGGGGCTATGAGTGTGTTGACTTCTTCTGCACATATGTACCACCCAGGTATCATATTTGCCACTATAAATCAATGGTCGCCCCTAGAGGACGCCCTTTCCATGAAACTAAATATTATCATTTCCAATCTGGAGCATTAGACTATAGCACCAGGTCGATTGCGGAAAGGGGTCCAGGCGTATCCAAGGCACAGAAGCCTCGCGAGTAAATTTTCCTCTCTCTCTCTCTTTTTTTTTCCCTCCCCATTAACGGCTCATACCAGAGAGCAAGCGAGCGGCCCTTATGAGACCCAAGGTTGTGTCTATGGAAGCTCTCTAACTATCCGGATATTCATCTCGGATATTACTCACGAATTCCCGCAGATTGCTGTCCCATCGTTTGAAATATTTACCGGCTACGGCGACAAGGGTCGGCGGTAATTGTGAGACAGCTGGGGATATAATCTCGATGTTTTCCTCTGCCACATAGCGGACACTTTTATCTTCGACGCTGGAGGAGGGAAGGGGGTTTGTTATTAGTGTATATATACCAACAAGGGTTTATAAATTAACGGTGACAGCATACATTACATGGTAAAAGCTTTGATGCCTCCCACTCTGAAGACGGTCAACGCCCATCCTCCTCATCCATTGTTCGCCGGCTCCACATTCCAGATCCCACCCGGTGATTATAGCCACGTAATTGTAGCGGCGGTGCCTGAACACCTGGCCGACATGATAGCTCACACTTTTGAGTTGTGACGAGCGTCTTTTCACTTGCTTCGGTATTTCATCCACGGCCCGTATGACATGTAGGCTTTCCACGATATGCTCCAACTCCATAGTGCCATGGAAGATAGGAGCAATGTACTGCTCGATGAGATGAATGTCGGATGGGAAGTCGGTAGCGAGTAACTCCATCAGCCACAGCAGATGATGCCTTAGCTCTGCCGGTCGAAGGGGGTTTGAGAATAACAGCGAAGACCAAAGAGCGGCATATCTTGCACAGTCAGGATCAACTGGTACCAAGCGCGTAGCGGGCATCTGATTGATACGCTGTAGCGAATTCAGAACGTTCTTGCTGCACCGCGAAACTATTTCCGATGTCCTAGATTCTCCAAGAAACGCAGATTGTTCCACTGGCGATGCCCCCAAAAAATTCAGCTGCGCTTTCAGATCCGCTACTGGAGTCTCCTTGTCGGACCGAAACGGATCCATATAGATGGGTTCACCACCTACGGTATCACTTTGGAGGAGCAGATTACCATCAATGTCAAAGCCAGGCTGCGGTGTGACTATGACATGAACATGGAACGGGAACCCGCAGGGACGGGCATTCAACCGTAGCCGCCGCGCCATGTGGCAGTATATCACGGCTGACACCAGTGGCAAAGAGTTGTGCCCAGGATCATCCAACGCGCGCCCCAGAAAGTTATGCTCCAAGCTGTGATACTCGCGTTCGGATTCGATACCAATGAGATTATGGGCCCTTAGAAATGAGGCAATCACACTTGCCTGTTCACGGCTGCTCAGATCTTGTACGTCCGGGTATTCGACGCAAAGGCGTGAGAAAATCTCATCCAACCTACTATTGATCTGTAACCATTTTTTATCAAACTGTATTAGCACTATAATAATAATAACAACAAGTTTTTCTGGGGGGACTTTTATCTCCGGCTGCCTACCTCGTCGAGATTCCCAAACCTACTTTCGGGTATGAAAAGGTCGAAAGCACCCAGCGCATTCACAAGCGGTACTTCTACACCATCTCTAAGGCGGATCCATTCTGGAATAGCGATACTCCGATGAAGACAAGTCAGAAGCGCCTTGGCATAATACCTAGTAGATAAGGCCATGTATGGTTAGACAGGAATGCTTTGACGGTCTTAGACGGGAAAATGCTTTGAGCGCAATTGTTAACAAACCTCCTAGCTAGGTAGTCCTCTGCGTCTGAATCAATCAAGAGATTACGCAAAAGGCAGTCTTTAGCATCATATCCAAAACTAATAACAGATCTAAACTTCTCTATTCTGCCGGTCTGGCTGACGAGGATGCTATCCAAAAGGCGATCGGTAGCGGCGTCAACGAGGTGTCTGGATACGTAAAGAGCTTTCCAGTCCACGGCCGATATTTGACTCGAGAGCTTCACCCGAAAATCATGCCTCCGGGCCCAGAACTTGAAGTGCGTTTGGCAGTAGTTCTTCCATAGAAGTCGCTCGTTGGCAGCACCTCGAAATCGGTGAGCGGTGCGTTCCAAAGCCGAGGTGTCGCGAGGATCGCAGAACAACAGAATACTATGCAGTATCTCTTCAGGAAGATCGCTAAGAGACAAGACCATTCCGGGACATTGAGCGCAGCAAAATCAGCTGAAATTGTAGTTGGGAGATCTGACGTTGCATATCTCAAGTGAGGGGGAAGGCTTGGTTCAACTTTCAAGTGGTCTGTCAACCTTAGTTTCTAGAATGACGGAAAGGAGCCTCCAAGCCATGCCAAGCCAATGCCGCCTCGGGCCCAAATTATTCAAGTCGCTTTGATACAAAAATCCACGCAAACCACGACCCATCCAACATGGGTCAAAGCCACTCATCACCCCAGCCGGGCACTGGGGAGTCGGGTGACAAAGGTTTTGAGAAAAAAGACTACTATGAACTTCTCGAAGTGGAGCAAAATGCCTCGCCAGAAGAGTTTGTGCTTCTTCTTTTTTTTTTGTTTTTTCGGGGGCTTTTTTTCCCCAGTAACAAATAACTACTTCGAGTAGTTAATCAGACCCCTGCTAACTAATCCTCTACTTTACAGGATCAAAAAGGCCTACAGAAGAAAGGCTTTGGAGTTACACCCGGACAGAAATTACGGGAATGTAGAGGCTGCGACGAATCTATTCGCAGAAATCCAAGCTGCCTACGAGGTGCTTTCTGATCCGCAAGAACGATCCTGGTATGACTCGCACCGCGATGCCTTCTTGGGCGGCGAGGGGGCCGCTGAAACCACTGATTTCTCTTACAATGCCCGAATGACAACTTCAGCCGATATTCTTAAGCTATTTTCAAAGTTTAGTCCACGAATGGAGTTTACGGATTCTCCCAGCGGGTTTTACGGCGGCCTCCGCGACACATTCGCACAGATTGCTCAAGAGGAGGAGATGGCTTGTCGGTGGGAAAATGCTGATATTCTGGAATATCCATCCTTTGGGTCTCGTGATGATGATTTCCAAGTGGTGCGCCAGTTCTATGCTGTGTGGAGCAGCTACTCGACAAAGAAGTCGTTCTCTTGGAAAGACACCTATCGTTACTCGGAGGCTCCTGATCGCCGGGTTCGTCGGTTAATGGAGAAGGAAAATAAACGCCTGCGAGAGGCCGCGATTCGCGAGTTTAACGACGCCGTAAGGTCACTTGTTAATTTTGTGAAGAAGCGGGATCCGCGCTACAAGGCCTACAAGGATAGCCAAACGCGGAACCGCGAATCTCTTCGCCAGTCCGCTGCCGCGCAAGCGACAAGGTCACGAGCCGCAAACCGGGCGAAATTGGGTAGCCATGTCGTACAAAACTGGGCAAGGTCCGAGGAGCCTCACTATGGTGATGATGATAATGATGATGATGATGATGTCTTGGAGAACTCAGAAGAAGGTGAGGTGGAGCACTTTGAATGCATTGTCTGCCGCAAAACTTTTAAAAGCCAGAATCAATTTCAGGCTCATGAGCGCAGTAAAAAGCACATTAAAGCTGTCAAACAGCTACGCTGGGAAATGAGGCTCCAGGACGAAGAGCTCGACTTGCAGGACGAGCCAATCAGTGGTGCCAACCAGACTCAGCTGTCTGAAGACAGTCCACAGGCTGATAGCCCAGTAGTGGTCAGCACATCCATCCAACCTGAGCTAACATTAGGTCTTCAATCTCAAGACGACGAAAGTAATGCCAATATCGTCAATAATAATGAGCTTCCGAACCACGGCCCATCAACGACTGGACGGAAGAATGATTTTCAGGCAGATGATACCCAAGCTAGTCGCCTCGAAGAGTCGACTGGCCCTGAAGATGACCAGGATTATGCCCCTAGAGAGGTGCTGCAGCAGCGGCTAGACCGGCGAAACTCCCCCAGTTCGCAAGGGGAGGAGGATGCCATCGTCGATGAGTTATCTCGAGGACTTTCAGCCTCGAAAGTAACCACCGAGTCCCCCTCTACGGCCAAGGTGAAGGTCGGAAAAGCCAAGCAAAAGCGTGCTAAAAAAGCCCAACTTGCTGAGACGAATTCAGAGTCCACTGCTTGCTCTATTTGCAATGCGTCTTTTCCGTCTAGGAATAAACTCTTCTCTCACATCAAGCAAACTCATGGGCGACGCTAGGTAACCGCACTATTCGTGCTGACAAAAGTCAATTGAATAGTGACCTCTGTTCGAATGCAATTTCTATGCGGGCTGTTGCATATGGAGAAAGCAATATTTATATCTTTTTCTTTTTCTTTATCATAAACAATTGCTTTCTACATCGATTTCCGTTTTTGCTTTTTCGCATAACGACCTGCTGGCATCTCGGAATTGCTTCTGGCTGTGCGATTTTGGGAAGAAAGGCTCGCTTTATCCCAGGCCGGCTTTTGAGTTTTTCACTACATGCGAGACTGGCAGAAGAATACCTTTGTTGTGGATAGCACCAAGCGCAGTGCCTCGACTCCATCCCATCTTTTCCAACATCGTCCTCCCTATATTCTCGGCCCCTATTTCGGGTGCCGAAGCGCCAACAACATCACCATCCATGTACGAGACATTGTGGCCAGTCTTGGCTTTGGTTGGTCGGCCGCCCGACTTATCCCATGCCTTTACGGCACGCGGGCTAAAATTGTTCCTTGACAAGACCCGATCTATCTGTGAGATCGTTTCCGGTGCATATTTTGGTGTACGTGAAGTTTTCGACAAGACGGGGAATCGCGATGACCCCTTCCCTCGGGACTGAGAGGTCAATCGCAAAGCATGAGCCATGTCATGGATGAGCATTCTCCGATGCTTGGTCATAGGAGGGAGGGATAGGCTGTGTGATTTTGACGGTTTTTTTTGTTTTAGCCACTGTTTTTTTTTCCCTGTGTGCCACGAAGCAGAGGGAGAGAGTTGTACACATACCTATTTTTTGACGACAGCATAAATTGGCGTATCTCGGATTTTAAATCCTCGAGGCCAATGCCATCCCCATATTTAGCCTTCAAATCCGGGTCATTCCTGTGCCGACCCAGTAATCCTTGAGCCCGAAGCTGCTCCCGCTCCTTCTTTTTCGATTTCTTCTTCAGTCGGTCGTTATTCCAGGCGTTCAACAGGTCCGCCCCCAACTCATCATCGAGGGCGTCGAGGTTGAAATAATCCAAGCCTTTCTTTGCCTTCTTCCTCACGCTTGGTCGGCTAAAATCCATTATATCGAAACCATAGTATGGGTCCACTTCCAGCGCATCTGCGAAAGCAGAGGCCGGGGCAAATATGCTTTTTGGACGACCAGGCTTAGATCGACCTAAAGAGACGAAATCTGCCAAACCCTCAACCTCAGAATCTCCCGGCATGTCTCGACCTTCGTGTTGTAAATCTTCGATGCCCGAAACAAGGGGCAGATCATCTGAAACACTTTCTGCAGCTGTTGCTATCATCTCCTCCTCCTCCTCCTCCTCCTCTTCCTCTTCATGCTGCTGTAGATCAAGGTCTTGATGCTCCTTCGAGGACATATCGTCATCATCAGAGTCATCAGAGTCATCATCCATGTTCGCGATATAATCGGCTAGAATTTGATCTTCGTCGGACATATGATGATAGCCGGCATTGAGATCATCATCGTCAATTCGGATAAAATCTGGAGACTCGTCCCTTGAAAGAGCAGTGCGAGCATGTGGCGCATCCTTTACAGCGCGGCATCCATGCGAAAAAGGCGAGGACCTGTTGGAAATGTGGTGCAACTGGGCTTCGGTAACAGCATCTGGGGTCTGTTTAATAGTGGCTGGCTCTCTTCCATTTCGCCGACCCCGGAAAACAATCTCATCCTCGCTGGAATCTTCGGGTGCTTGTGGGCGTTGCTGCGCCTCGTAGTCTGTAATGTTTTCTCTTTCAACTTCGGCCAGCTCCGTAGCAGGTTCATCTGGAGGCTCTAGCGGTTGACTTTGATCAGGGCTTGATTCAAGTTCCCGCGCGGGCTCCATGCTACCTGCGCTCACAAACTGAACCGCCCGGTGGCGGAGTTGCGTATCAGTGCGCCATGTCCTGCGTCCTTCGGTATTTCGAGCTTCCTCCTGCATAGAGAACTGATTTTGTTTCACATTTTTTACCCGGGTAACAAAGTCGTAGTCGCGCAGAGGATCACTTGGATTGGCCCTACATATCTGAGCGTTTTTTTTAGCCGCGATCTTGCTGGCTTTTCTTGATTTCGCTTTGTGGGAACGCGCCATGGCTGTTACTTGTGGCGGAGGTTCTGGATCTGAATGGATTCATTGACGTTGTCGATCCTAAGAGGATGGCAGTTTCCTGTTAGGGCGCCAGGTTTAACAGTGGCTGGATTGGCCAGGTATGAATATTTGCCGCCTACCAGCAGCCGCATCATGTTGGAGATTATGTAAGCTAGATTTTCTGGTTAACTGACAAATGATAATACTATTATATAATCTTATCAAGTTTTAATATATTAATAGCTAATAAAAAAGGATAGGATATATTATATAATCTAATATTATAGTGTCAGAGAACGCGAACATTGTCAGCCAATGGATCTGATACGCCGCAGCCTAGTATTATAATAACTATAGAAGAACTATACACTAAGCTAATTATAGTAAGGCTATAATACTAAACTAGGATTAGGATTATAATTATAGATAAACTATAGGGAGCATAGGATAACTATAACAAAAATATATTAAAGATATAACTAGATTATAGTAGAAGTATAAGCCAAGTATAAATAAGATATATTAAATAGATAGTATTTAAGAATACTTATTATATATAATTAGTTTAAGCTATTATTTATTATCTTTAAAATTTAAGCTACCCTACTTTTTAGATAATAACTTATACTATTTTTA